>VDFB02007476.1:0-14984 GCA_007258455.2 Sequoia sempervirens | reverse complement strand
AAATTAGTAAAAAATCAAATATTCATTAAAAAATTATCAGATTAATCATGCATCAACTACATACCGTTAGCTAACTTCTGACCATAGCGATTTTGAAAATACCACAAAAAAGTTCACCGTGCTAGGGTCGGACAAGAGTTTCTATGTTATGTTTCTTTGACAAAAACAACACCAATTTGTGTACATCCCTCTTTTGAACCCCTTAATCTCAACCATTTTCAAAATAAATTAGTAGTTTAGAAAGTAGACTCGGAGCACTTCGATCCTTGCTTTGTTCCATCTCAAAATTTTGAGTGTAACTATCCTCAATTTCAGTCCAAGGTCAGTATTTCCTGATTTCAGAAAAAAAGTGCCACTTAAGCCCCCTTTTTGGGAACCATCTTGGTGCACTTACCCACCATGGAAAACAACTATGGGCATAATATCACAAATTATCTCATCATAATATTGTCCTATCTTAAATTTCACCAATCATTGTTTGCTGACCAAAACTTTCTTATCATCTTGTAACCAAGCAATCCTATATGGATGCAGGTGCCTTCTTCTTTCCAACTTCAATTTATTTACCATTTCTTCATAAACTAAATTATCTATGCTTCCACCATCAATAATAACATTACATACTTTACCTCCACACTTACATCTTGTTCAGAACAATATTTTCCTTTGATCTGGTTCATTTCCTTCATTCATTAGGGCTCTTCTCATAGCAAGTGCTTCTCCATTTTCTGCATCTTCTGAATATGAATACTTCACATCTTCTTCATTAATATTTTCTGCCCTTGCATTATTTTCAATCCTTCTTTTTGTTCCTTCTTGATTATGAGGGAAATCATATGCACTATTTCCATCTTCTCCACACCTGAAACAAGTTCCTTGGAAGCCTCCTCTTTCAAATCCTCTACTCAATCTTCCTCTATCTCTAAAATTTTTCTCTTGAGTCTGGTTTAAACTCTAACCTCTTTCATATTTGTTTTCCTTAGTTTCTTCAATCTAATTTTTATCCTCATTTTACTACACATAAGCTCTACCCTTTATTTTTTTCTTATTCTCAAATTTTCTATTTTTCTCAACTTTCAAATCAAATTGATAAGCTTCTTCCAAATTAAAAATTCTTACCAAACTCAGTTCTTCTTGGATGCTTGGATTCATTCTATTGATGTATATTGCTACCTTCTCCTTGTTGGCTTCTAAACTTCCTGATCTAATCAAAAGAGTGTGAAACTCCTTAGTGTATTCCTTAACTAATTTTCTTTGTTGTCTCAATCCATGCATCTTCTTTAATAATTCCAACTTATAATCCATTGGAATAAATTATCCCTTAAGCTTCTCAACCATTCTATCCCACTTTGTAATCCTTTTCTTTCATCTCCTACCTCTTATAATCTTTATTTATTTTCACCAAATGCTACCTTGTCCCTTTAATTTATTTTTTACAAACTTCACCTTGCCAGGATCTTCAATCTCGTCAAATTCAAAGAATTCCTCCATGTCATTTATCCAATCTATTAACTCTTCTAGATTCAAGCTTCCACTAAATATTGAAACTTCCATCTTTGGCCTCTTCCCAATCTTGGTAATGTCTCTGAATAATATAACTTCTCCAGGATCAATTCCATCATGTACTTATTCTACAAATGGTTCCTCATCCTCAGCTTCATCTTCACTCTCATCTCTTTCTCTATGCACAACTATTCTTTTGCGTAGCTCTTCCTACAATGTCTCCACTTGCCTTCTAAGGGCTCTAAAATCTTCCATTTTAGGAGGGTTTCTACCTCCTCCTCGACCTCCACCATCATTGGTTAGATTGTTCACCTAACAACACTCCATCTCATATTTGTTCCTACCCAAATATCCCACATCCATTCATTTACCTCACTCCATACCTTCCATTTTATTTTTATCCTTATTTATTATGCATGAAACCCTTCCCTTAATTTTGTACTCAAATGGGGGAATCTCTTATTGATGTTTCCTAGGGAATGGTTACCATGTATATCCCCATTGGTGCATGGGATTTTCATCCTCATCTATCATCACATTGCATCCCTTCAATTCTTGACACTATGATTTAATTGTTTTTCAAAATCTTTGACATCCCCTTCCATCCCCCCATTCTACCCTCCCACTCATCATACCATTCACCCTCGGCTTCAACATGATATTGGATACCAGCTATTATTTTGTACATATTTTTTGATCAATTCTTTGTTTTTGTTTGTGTTTGTATATTTCTTATAGTCCTAATGCTTCATTCATCACACCATCATGGTCACCCTCATCCTTCATATGATGGTGTGCCTCAATAATGTGATATTTGGATCACTATGTGTAGCATCATAAATTATCAACCTTGATAATTTCACACTAGGCTAAGCTCCCTTTTATATGCCTGGACATAATTATGCTAATAATTTGCTCGTTTTATTATTATTTTTAGAAAAATAGGATGAAATTGGGAATTAATATTAATTATTTATTAAATGGTAATAAAAGCCCCAAAATAGGCTTGTTCTATGGCACCACTACCCTTGACCAACCTATTTTGGCCCAATTTTGAATATGTTATTTTTGGCATTTTTATGTTTGTAAATTCAAACTCATTTTTCAGATTTTCACAATTAATTTTGTTGGAAATGAAAAAATGCATATAAATATAAGTCTTTTCACCATCTAAACACCTAGGAAATTTGAATTCTAATTGTGCATCCTAAAAAATCAATTAAGAGCAATCAAGAGTAGAATTAGCAGCATTATTACAATAATTTCATCAATCAAGGTTCATGTTAGCAATGCATCAAATTTATGAGTAAGATTGTTCATGTTTTGCGTTCATTTTTTATGAGTACTAACAATTGCAAGACCTTCAATCAAGCATCCAATTCTCCTTGCATGAGATGAGTATCATGACTTATGTCCATCAAGGAGAGAAAATTTGAATGGTGATTTACAACACTTGTCATTTATCACTTGTTTTTATTCAGTTGCCTCTACTTGATCGAGGTTAAGCACTCTTTACATCATTGTAGCCATTGTGGAGGTGGAAACACCAAGATGGGGTTTGACTTAAGCAAGCCCCTATATGGAACAACCCTTTCTCCCCTTTATCTTTGCAAGTGGAATATTTGAAGTGGATTTGGAAAAGGATTGAATACCTAATTACAAGATCAAACATTCAAGTCTCCTACTTCAACAAATTAGGGCAAGAAGAACTATTCATCAACAAAAAAAATTCAGAAGTTGAGTCTAGGAAGGAAGAACCTACAAACTATAACCTATTGAGACCTATTCACAGATTCCAAAAAAGCAGTATTCTCTAGTCTAGGGAGCCATCACCCTTGACCAAGCAATTTTAGTCCAAATTTGTATGCTAGGTTCCTCTATCTCTACACTCTGCTTTTTTGTCATCAATTTTTGTGTTGTAGTTCTATACTTTTCTAGAATCACATTGGTTTTTTGTACATTCATAGATGACCTATTTTTTTTATTTATATAATCAAATCAATTCAATTTCAAAATAAAAAAACCCTACAAAACACAAAAGAGAACCGAAACCCCAATCTACCATTCTAGCTCTTCTATTGAGGATAGTAGCCAAGTGGTCTTCTGTGATCAGTTTTGGTTCCTCTCTAATGTAATCTTAGGAAAGGTATGATTTAGACCCTAGATCCCCTGTTCCCACATCACACTATATTATGTGTAGCTTGTTTATTTGTGTGTTATTCCATACACACATGGTGCATCATCATCATGATCCATTATATCATGGTGCATAATGCTAGTGATATAATAAATAATAGGTTTCTCCTTGCACGTGACATTATTTTGAAAATATCCATCCTTAATCTATTTTTTCATTCATCCTCTATCCACAAAATTATATCATTATAGCTACATTAAATCCTTATGTGATGTCCCAATCAATAATTTAATACCATGACATCTAGATGTTGAATTTATCTTTGTGGTATATTGTCCTTGATGACAAAACTGATTGGTGACAAAATTGATTGGTGATTGGCATAATGATACTTGGTGCTCTTTGTATTCAGTTTGGCATATTCAGTATTTTGTGGATCATGCTTTGGGTTGATGCATTTGGGTGCATTTGTTTATCATATATTGTGGTACTGATCATGTTGAAATTCATGTGTAGATAAAAGTTATTTTATCTATTCAGATGGCATTGGTTTTCAAGTGATATCATGGAACAGTTGATTTCATTTTGACAGATTGGCACTTCTTTATTGTACAACAGGTATATTATTTCAATTGTTCATTATCAGATTGATCATGGCATCATTGACAAGATTCATTGTCTTCATGGTTGTCTCATAATTCTTTGGTATCCACAGTTATGATATATTATTTGGTTCATGGCATTTTGGGTTGGAATTTTATTAATGCTCTTCTTGACACTTGAGTTTGATATTTCATTTGGCATCATTGGTATATATATACACTCTTCAGTTGGTTTTTGTCATTTCTTATCTTCATGGCCAGATGAGTTTGGTGCATATGTTAACATGCTATACATATAGCTTCACAAGGGTTATTGCATTATACATGAGGTGGAGATGTTTATATTGATACACAGCCAGATTTGTATTCTTGAGTTGGCTATTGTATATAGCTTCATAAGAAATGGTATTGTTTGGAATTTTCATATCATTTCTTACAAAGTGTATTTCGAAATTTACTTGGGCCTTCACATGTTACATGGATTCACATTTCATATTTACTTATATCTTGGCATATGGTTTTTGGTAAATTCCTTGGTTGGCATTAAGACATTTCTATTTGTTCTTTTTAAAGTGCATTGTTTTAGCACTTAAGGCTGACAACATTCACTATGGTTTTTATAAATATCACCTATAAAGTGATTGGCATGTTGGCATTTCCTTCGGCTTTTTGATTGAAGGTCGATCATATTTTACTATTATCGAGCTTATACATTTCACAATAGTTAAATTAAAGACTTGGGTTGTCGACATATGTATTACACTTGATTTTCTTACATGGCAACAACAATATTATTGTTTCAATGAGTATGTTGATTGTGTTGACTTGGACAACACGCGTGGATTATGATTTGGAACTCATTTAATGCAACATTGTGTTGGTTACATGGATTCCAAAATGATTGTAATATGATTTTTGGATTTCAAATTTCATTCATTTTGTTTTGGAGTTTCGATGAAGGAAGAAATAGGGTAAAAAAAAGATTGAACCCTAGCGCCGTCATGTTGAAATTACAGTTGCAGATTGAGCAAGCTTGCTATGGTATTCTGACCTGGTTTTCAGTTATGTTGGTCTTTGATGGATGGCAAGATAGTTGGTGGTCTTCGCTTGAGCTGGAAGTGGAAGTTTGGGCAGTTTTTCATGAAAATCTTCAGGGATTTTGTTTGCAGGTTAAATCCACCATGACAGAGGTAATATCTATGCATTATTTTGGTCTTTTGAAGGTAAATCTGATAAATGAAAAGTAAAAGAGAAAAAGAAAACCTTGATTTAGTTTCAAACAGATTTCTTTTACTTTGTTTTGCAATAAAAAAAAAGAATAAAATTAAGGGTAAAAAATGAATGAAGAATTACTTCATTTTTGGTTATTGGTTTTCATTTTTAAATCAAAAATTACTTTTTCAGATTTGTGATTTTGAAAGAGGAAAGAAAAATAAATTACAGTTGAAAAATGTGGTTTTATTTTGTAACTATAATTTGTGTTTTTACTATGGAAACCCTAACTCGAGTGTTTGTTTTGAACTTGATTTTGATAGGCTGGGAAAAGGGTTTTAGTTTTATTTTCTCTATAAATTCATGGCTTTAAGCCATTGTTCAAATGGGGAATGTATGAGGAAAATACAAAGCATTTGTTGGTTATATCATTGTTATATCTGCAATATTTGAGAAGAGGAAAGAGGGTTTTTTATTGTGTAAAATATCTGGTTCTTATAACAGAGATATCATTCAGTTTTATGAGGAATTATTGTGGTACTATTATAAACAGTCCATATTGTAGTTGGAATCATTGAATATCCTTTATATTTTTGTATTCATTAATGATTTTGGGACTGCAAATAAAGTGCAGTTGTAAAGTCATTGGTGGTTACATTTTTAGACAGTGACTTTGTGCATTGAGGGGTTGGTGCTCCTATGAAGTTGTTGCTTCAGAAAAGGTGTTGAGTTGTTGCTCCACCATTGTTACAAAGTTGGTGCTCTTTGATTAATAAAAGGGAAATTTTAGCGAGTGGTTTTTTATACCCCAAGAGGGTTTTTCCACTCAGGAAATATTTGTGTTATGTGATGTTATTTGTATCTCATTTTGTTTCATGTTAATGTGCTCATTCAGTCAATGCTCTGATACTTTTAGTGTGTTCAAAAGGTTCATATTTCAAATTTTTGTCATGCAAAGTTAAAATTATTCAAATCTATTTTTTAAGCCTTCTGTTAAGCAAGTTAAATCTGCATTGGGCAAAGTTGTAGTTCTGTTTCAAAAGCATAAACAAGATTGTTCACACATTAATTGAACAATATCATATAATGCTTTTAATATGAGTTGTAAATGTTAGTCAAGTTTCATGTCAATCTGATTTAGAGTGTTAATGTTCACTTGCATAAACAAATCTGCCACATTGGGTTTAAATTAGTAAAAAGTCTCATTGTGCTTTCAAAGTCAAAAGTTAAAAAATTATATCACTCTGATTCACCCCCCCTCTCAGAGTGAATCCACTTCCAACACTAGAATCATCTCATCCAATCATCCAAGTGACATCAATCAACATGTCCAATCATCATTCATCATTAGTTCTCTATCCATGGTGCATGCATCATCCCAATATGATTTCTCTCAAGTAATATTTTATCCATTATAGCACACTTTCTCATCTTCCCATGTCTTTTCAAGAGACCTTATAGGCCCCATTTTTTCCAAAATCTCTCTTCAGTGGGCAACATCTCCATCATCATCCCTATCCCTCTAAGTGATAAGGGAGACTTGCCACTAAATCTCCACTTCATCCTACTTTTTATTCTTCTTTGACACAATGCCACTTATGAATGGCACTGTATTAAAGAGGGGAAAAAATTAAAAACCTAAATTTATCCTAGCACAACCTTACCCCAAATTAACTAAATAAATAAATTATTTAGTTAATCCCACTTCACCTAATGTACCCCACCTAATTAAATAATTATATTATTTAATTATTTGATTATCATATTTTCCTCCTCATATGGCTAAAATAATTAATTAAATTCTATTTTCTCTCAACCAAAATTCAAGAATAAAGGATCCCCTAAATGTACTTGTCCCCCACATTCCTATGATTGCAACAACTTACTATTTTTAGTAAATGCAATCATGTATCCCTTTATTTTCAAACAAACTCCATCATGACCCTTCATCCTCTCCTCAATCCTAGGAAATTATTCTCACATCTCCACCATCCATATTCCCTTCAAAAAATATATAAATAGATACATAATCCTATGCATTTCATCCATCCACTTATGCTATCAAAATAGGTAACTTTTGTGCAAAAGAGCATCCACACCTTAATCATCGTAAGATAAAATCACACTTGCAATTGAGTTTAATGATAAATTATGTTTTATTTGCTTTGTTTGAATTTTATTTTCATGCTATATGAGTTTTGTGATAATTTTGAATAGGAAGATTATTATGTGTGTTTGTTTCCTACTTTAAAATTTTAAGCTATTACATACAAGATTTATTTATTGTTGAAGTTGGGATTTGTTGGAGTTAAGTCAAATAACTATGTTTGTTTCAAACATGTTCGTGATCATTTACTATTATTTCACTTTATTATTTTTCACTAATAATGAGAATATATTTTGGGCTCTTTAATCTCAACTTTCTATTTAACATGAAGAATTTGGGAGTAGCTAATATTATCTTATACATAGAGATCAAGAAGGATATAGCTTTAATGCAAACTTTTGGGTTAATCAAAGGAAGTAAATTAACTTTGTGATGTAGTTTAATTTATAAGAATAAAAATAATTAAGTGATCTCATTCCTATGGGAATAAACATTTCATTAGAGAAGAGTCCTTTGACACAAAATGAGATAAAAGACATTATCCACATATCCTATGTGAGTGCAATCAATAATTTCCAATTCAAGAAAACATTATTAGAAAATAATGAAGAGGGTCCCAGGTATCTCAAAAATACATTAAAATATTTCTTATTAGATTAGATATGTGGATAGAACAATACCTACTAGTGGGTATGTGTTTACCTTGTTTGGTGTTGTGATTCACTGGTTGAATAAATGATAGGTTGTGGTTTCTTTTTTTACTACAAACATAAAGTACTATATGGATTGATGTGATGTTAACCTTAAAAATCATATGTGTTCCATATGTCTCCAACACTTTGGGAATGGATACATGGACCCCTAGGGGGTGACTGGACAGATAATTTATCAAAATTTTCTCTTAATTGACTTTAATATTTATCTTAATCGCATTAAATAAGGAATTTTATATATCAAGTGGAAGATTACTTGTGATAACAACAATTATGACATGGTTTTGAATGAATTTACACCACTTTTTTATTGCTAAGTGCTATAATATAGAGTGGATAATCTTTTTTTATGCTAAATGAGTGACATGTGACTTATGAAGAGTTGCAAAAAAAGTATTACTTTTTGGGATGCATGCCATGGGAGTTATTGACCAAATATGTTATAATTATGGTTTTTTATTTTTGAGAGAATTTATGGATTCACACATGACAATGTTGGATTTTTTCCATACCATGGGTTTTATAGGTTTTGGTTTTGGGAAACCATTCATTATTTTTTCTCTCCAATTATCTATAAATTGGGTTCCTTGGATAATTACATTACGGGTCTTTTACATATGAGCATGGTTATGCTATTAGAATGTTGTTAGATTAAAAGGATAAAATTAGATGTATTGATGCAATATTGATATTGGGCTAATGTAGACTTGTCCTCTCTATGATGGTGGAACTTTTTTCTTAAGAGGGTTTCTCCACATACATCTAGTATTAAAATTTTATTTTACATGCTCACTGATTTTATAATTGCTATTGTTAATTATATGTTCATCCATAGCATTTAAATGGTTATTCATAAGTTACTTTATTTGGTAAATTATTTATGTTCAGTATTTTTTGACCTTTCATTTGTATTAGTTTATCTATTTTTATCAACATTTGGTTTCAAATATTTGGTTCTATTTATTAATAGGGACACCTTTCTTGAAGTGTTGTGGGTTTTTTCTAGAGTGGGAGATCTTGAATTATTTTTTCTTAGATTTATGAGTTATTGAAACCATGGCATCAACATTCCATTCATATTGATAAATTTAATGGCACCATATATGAGTTGTGGAAGTTATGGATGAAAGATCTCTTGGAAGAAAGAGAGTACTAGAGGATTGTTGTAAAGGAAGAGAAAACCAATGGAATGTCTGATGAGGATTAGAGTAATTTAGATAAGAAGTCGCAAGGAACCATTTGGTTGTGTCTTATATATTTTTTCCTCTTGAATGTCTTAGAGAAGACTGTCATATTTTCATTATGGAAGAGTATAGGTGATATTTATCAAACTAGAAGTATAACTAATAAGGTATATCTTGAAAGATATTTATACTCTTGAAAAATGAACAAATGTGATTCTATTACTAAATATCTTAATGCATTCAATTTATTTTCTATTCAACTAGGTCTAGTACATGTTACAATTGATGAGGAAGATAAATGTAGCTTGGGAGAACTTATCATCGCTATCAATAGTAGTGTTGTAGAGATGAATAAGGAAACCATTATTGTCATGTTGCTCAATGAATATACAAGGATAAAGTCTAATAATGAAGGTAATAATGATGCCTTGTATGTTTAGTGAAGGCTCAAGGATAAAGGTGGGTCTAAAAGGGAGAAAAACAATCTAAATCAAAGTCGAATAGATGATTGAGAACCCCTAGGAAGAGTAGATTATGGTGTTGAAATAATGTAAAGATGTGACATGTGAAGAAATAATACAAAAGAATAAGAGGGGATTTGATTATTTCTCCACACAAAAATCTTCTACATCCTTTGATGATAGATAATGATGCATTGTTTATTTTTCTAGTGATAAATCTTAGTTGATTGATTCAACTTGATATTACCATATGTCTCTCACAAAGAGTGGTTTTAATTTTATTGATATTGTGATGAGGAATTTCTTTCTCAAGAATAATAATACAATTTAAAATTTTGGTATGGTAAGTATAGTAGTTTTTTTATGATGGGACAAAGGAAAATATTTATAATGTTTTTCATATTCTGACTTGCAAGAAATATTATTTTGCATCCAAGTTGAATAATTTAGAGAGAATATAAATTTGATAAGTCTAATTATAGGCTGGTCAATGACTTTTGTAAAAGAGAGGCTCACAATGTGAGTCTCTATTATGTTTGGTGCCCACATTTTATAATTCACCAATGTAACTAGTTTCTAAAATGCGTGTGTTGTGGCACCATTATTTAGTCCATTCTAGTGAAAATGTCCAGATACCATTATTAATAAAAAAATATGTGACAAATTTTAAGTTATTCTATACGAGTTTATTTTTGTGAGCACTATGTGTTTAGAATTTAGAATAGAGTTTTTTTTGTATGGAAAGTACTAACAAAATTTAGAATTTAGAATTAAGATCCAGTGAGATGTGAACAAGTAGGAAACTATCTATTTAGCAATTAAGAATATTTAGTTGCGAGAATTTTTTTCATGTGCTTAGAGAAAAAAAAAACCTAAGTTAGACCCCAAAGCTTAGACATGCGTATTCATTGGATATAGTAAGAATGTTAAGGTTTGAAGGCTTTACATTATCCTCTAAAGTTAAAAATAATTTATTCAAAGGATGTGATTTTCAAGAAAAAATATTATTTTCTAATCTAGATAGCCAAAGGAAAATAGTGCATTTTGATACTAAGGTCAATAGGCAACAACATGCACATGTTGAAGAAAATAATGATGGATTAGACAATAGAGAGGAAGAAGAGGATTCACGTGAGGTTTCTAAGTAGGTTGGTCATGCAAAGGAATAGGAAGGTTCCCATGTGAGCCACGCTTGAGACAATACATAAGGCACCAAAATCTAGTTGACAATTATAGCCCACCACATATTTGTTGTGGATTTACTTTGTTATGCCCTAATAATAAATTTAAATATCTTAGGGATACTCTCTCTGTAAAGGAGTGTTATTCTTGGATAGAGGCTATATAATATGATATTATAGCCTTAGGAAAAATCAAATCTTGAGATCTTATAAGTTTAACCAATGTAAGGAAGCCATTGGTTTTAAGTGGGTATTCAAGAAGAAATTTGGAGTAGATGGTAAGTTAGAGTAGGAAAAGGCTAGGCTAGTGGCCAAGGGCCACTTCAAGAGAAAGAGAGTTGATTTTGGTGAAATTTTCTCTATTGTAGCTAAATTATCTTCCATTATATTTTTATTTTCTAGTATTGTTACTTGTGATTTTAAAGTAGAGAAAATAGATGCTAAAACTATTTTTTTATAGTAATCTTGAAGAAGAAATTTATTTATAATGGTTTGATAGATTTATGGTAAGGGGAAAGAATATTTAGTTTGTAGGTTAAATTATCATTGTACAATTTAATATAATCACCTTAAATGTGGTATCAAATTTTGTATGCTTTTGCATTGAAGTTGGGTCTTTATGGAAGAGAAGAAGATCACTATGTTTGATTGTCAATTTCTAATTATTGTCTTGTATTTTGATGACATGTTTATTGGTAACAAAAAGATGATGATTAGGGAGATTAAAACTCATTTTTTTGGTGTGTGATATGAAGGATCTAGGAGAAAAATAAATAATTTTTTTAATGGAAATCAACAAGATCGAATTTCACACAAAGCTTTAGCTTAGTTAGAGTAAGTATGTTAACACTTTCTTGTGGAAATTTTCCATGCATAATTATGAATCAATGAGTATTTGTTTACTTATATGAATAATTTTTTTATTGGATATGTGTCCTAAGTTAGATGATGGTTTTGAGGATTTGTATACCATGTATTATGCTACATTATTGATATCCTATCACATGCAATGGTTTGTACTTGACTGGATATTGCTTAAACAAATGGAGTTCTTAGTAGGATTTTGTCTAACCTTGATAAATAACATTGGACTTGTGTTAAGAGGGTATATAGATATTTTTAGGAACTAATAATTATTTCTTATTTCATCATGGTTCTAATGATGTGGTCAAGTTGGACATATAGAACTTTATAGATTGGATAGGTGAATTGAATAATTAGAGGTCTAGTAGTGGCTATATGTTTTCTTTGTTTAGTGGTGCTATATATTGGATGAGTAAGATTTAACCCATATTTTATTTATCTACTTCCAAATTAGAGTACATCAATACTACACATGTTTAAAAATAGGTGGTTTTGTTATAGATACTCTATTTATGAGTTGGTTTTGATTGCAAAATGCTTCAAATTGGATCTAATAATCAAGGTGTTATGTATTTAGCTAGAATCCCATGTGCTATTTTCATACTAGGAATATTGATGTTTAATATCACTTTGTTAACAAGATAGTAGAGAATATAAATATCATGATTCATAAGGTTGACATTTTGGTTAATGTTATAGATTCACTTACAAAACTAGTGAGCACATATAAATCCTCTTGGTGTGGGGAGGTCATGAGTCTTGTATCTTGTACTTGATTAATTTTATGCTTTTTTGTATTGATGATAGTTTACCAAAAAATTATTACAGCATAATTACGATTTTTGTTCAATCACAACTTTGGTAGATTACAAACAATAAGGAGTATATAATTGTTTCTCCATTTTTTAGAAAAAATATTTTTCACCACAAAGTTCTCAAAAATTGATGCTTTCACTATATTGGTCCATATCATTCCACCCAATTGATGGTTCAATTTTTGAAATGTCTTCATTGGATCTTACCACCTCCTTTGTGGGGTATTCTCCCTAATTTATAAAGAACCTTGGTCCTTTTTGGAATCCTAAATATTTTTTCAATGTTTCCTCTTTGTATTTCTTGTTGTGCTTCCTCTAAAAATCCAGGGATTTCCTCAAGAATGGGATGTTATCTTCCTTTTTAAATGGAAAGTACCTTGTATATTTAATTTCTTCTTTTTTCGACCTCCACTTTTTCATTCTTCAACAACTTGACGAATTTTATTTTGGATATCTCCATTGTCACTATAACCTACACTGAAATATTGAAAAAAATGAGTCTTCTAGTAGACTAAGTGCCCTCTTTTTTCCTTGGGACCATTCCACATTTATAGCTTTCCATATAAACCATAAAATTTCAGTAGATAACAATAACCAAAAATGATTTAATGTTTTGTCTAATCCTTCAATAAATCCCATAAAAATTCTTGCCACTCCATCTTATCTAAGCCCCCCACCCTCTCAACTCTATGCATAATATTTACCAAATTTCTTTAGTAAAGAGACATTCAAAGAAAATATGCATGAAAGTTTCAAGATTTCTACAAATTTCATAAATTTTCATGCTATGGGAAGATTAAATAGCTGGAAGTTTAAGTAATATTAGTAACCATTTGAAATGGGCTTTCTTAGGTTCAATAATTTCATTCTACAACCATTTATATGTACTAAGCCAATTTTTATCCTTTATTTCTAAGTTCCAGAAATTATTTAGATCTTTGAAAATGTCCTAGGTGTTCACTAATTATTTTTATACAAGATTAGGTTTAATTTTATCTAATTCAAAGCTATCACTCCATTTAACCCTATCAATGTTATCAATGTTGAGTACATACATTATTAGGTAGTGAAAAAATTTAAATGTTTCTCTAAGAACAGGATAAGTTCTCCAATGGGTAAGTGGTAATTCAAATTTTGTGCTAAGAGAAGTCCAATATTTTAAATGGAATTTGCATAATATATCCTTAAAGCATTTGATACCTTTCTTGTACCAAAATTTTGCAGAGCACCCTTATATCAATGTAAGAGGCTTCCCATTATGATATAGGTTGCACCAAATTGAACTAGAGGGAAAAATTATATTCCTACTATTGTCTATCATTCCCATATTTTTTAACGAATGCCTAATTTGTTCCCAGGACTTCCATAGGCTTTTGAACACATTGGATCCAATAGGGGTAATAGGGAAGTTTCCAAATAATCAATCACAAAGGGAGAGGTGTTTCCATGATTTTGTATTTTTTGGGGTAGCTAGTTGAATGTTATTCCTTATTAGAACCTTCCATGGTTCATTACCTTTTAGAGCTTTAAATATCCATTTAATAGTAATAAAGATACCTTTTATTTTTAAATATTTCAACCCTAGTCTTCCTTCATCTTTATCAAGACAACACCATTCTCATATTACTACATTCTTTTTCTTTTACCTTTCCCATGAGACCATAAGAATTGCCTAATTTTCTTTTGGATATCATTTATTTGGTAATTATTAAATAGCCACGTAGAAGAATAATAAAGATTGTAAGATGAGAAATTTTTTTGACACACTTGTAACCTCCTAGCTATGGATAGGTATTGCTTATTCCATTTATCTATATTTTTATCAATTTTTCCTTTTATCCAATTCCACATATCTTTCAAGCATAGATTAATAGAAAATGGGATACTTAGGTATCTAACATGTTTACTTGGCCCTCCCCATTGAAAACCATATTCAGTGAACCAATCATGGGGGTGCTTACCCAGCTTAACATGATGGATTTTTTCTTTGAATTTTTTAGCCTAAAGGCTATAAAAAATATATTTAATTTTTACATTAGATTTTCAAAATTTTCCTCTTCAAGATTAATAAATAAGGCAGTATCATTAGCAAGTTGGATATTTAAGAGATCCTCCTCATTATGCAAGGTTAGTTCTCCAACCTTGGTCCTTTTAGTTGATCCTCTTAACAAATAATAGATAGCATCTAAGGCTATCACAAATAAT
>VDFB02007475.1:0-26856 GCA_007258455.2 Sequoia sempervirens | reverse complement strand
TTTTGGATGCAAGGTCAGAAATTTTTTTCACCTTTACATAAGGGTAAGGAAAAAAGATGTAGTTTTGAAAAAATTCTTTGATCTAGACATAGGGTAGATCAATGGATGTAAGTCAAAGAAAATACTCTGACCTACATGTAATTGGTAAATCAACTTGACGTAAGTCAAGGAAATTTTTTTGGCCTACACCTGTGTGTGCAAAAGGTATGCACTTCAAAGAAAATTCTCTGAAGTGCATGAGGTAAGTCTTTTGGATGTACTCCAAAGAATTTTCTCTAAAGTGCATGGGACTTCTATGTGGCTAGGTAATGGTGTCATGTGGAGAAAATTCTCTGCCCGATGTGACAATATGTTAAAAGTGTTGAAAGAATAAAGAATGAACACTTTGATGTGTTGTCATTGATGCCAACATTGTTTGTGGAAAAGTTTTTCCTAATCCGGTAAACAGAATGAAGACATCTTAATCCGGTAATTTGGTACGAGATTTCTCGTGTTATAAGATCAACTTATGAGGTTATAGTATGTTATTTAAGACTACTAAATGCATCTATGATCAATATTTCAATGATTTTGGATGAATAAGTTGAAAGTTACAAATGACAGAAGATCGACATATAGTTTTTTGGCTTATACAGTGCAAGATGGTATGTGTAATTTAGTCTATATTCATCTGGTGTTTAGAATCAAACTTAACAATTTTGGGAGATGGTTTACAGGTGTTAGTACTACATATATTCAAAATGGTGCATGCTTATATGATCATATGGATGATTGGTGTTGGTTAGATTGGATTATTTTATGATTAGGTCTAATTAATGGTTGACCTAATACTTGATATATGTGTTATGAAGAGTAATATGTGTTGTGGATGTTAAGGGGGTCTATTTTAGATCCATGCTGACCTAAATTAAACTTGTCATGGTTGGATTTAGCACGAAGAGGTTTTCAATTTGATTATAATGTCAACAAAGTGATTTTGAATTAAATAGGGCTATATCCAATTAGGTTGACCTAATTGATGTAGTGGATGCAATTGGTTATATATGTAGAATAGTTTTGAGTTGTAGGAGAGATGAGACATGATAACAATGTAATATGATGTACGTGAGATCTAATATTGTGCAAACTTGCAAATTTGTATGTGTGAGATCAGTATAAGGGTATAATTTTTGTGAATGTTGAGTGAATTCTAAGCAGAGCAATATTTTGTATTTAGAGCTTTAAAGGAATGGAATCTAGGACAAGGAAGGTGCACTTTGTATCATTTCACAATTTGGTTGTGTAGCCACTTTTTTTTGTATCTATTTCTAGCTATGATCCTTATAAGGACAGTGAGTTATGGCAGTGAGCCCTTGTAATATCTTGTAATCGGTTATAATATATTTTGAGCTAATCCTCACCGTAGTTTTTCCCTTTTTGGGTTTTCCATGTAAAAATCCTAGTGTTCATGTGTTATATAGTCTTGAGATCACTTTCATGTTTACATTCATTGATGCAATTAGATATACTTTGTTAATTGGATGGATTATGGCTAAATGGTTTAATAGAATACTGATTCACCCCCCCTCTTAGTATTTTGGTGTTCAAAAATTGGTATCAGAGCCTAGTTCCTTTTGAAAAGTATAACAACTTGAGGAAGATCTTGGATTTTTAACACATGACTGATAAAAGGCGTCCTATTCCTCTGAAAGAAATTTTTGTAATTGACTGCATGTTTTACAAAGAAGAACTTAAAGCTTCTCTTGAAGATCTTGATAGAGTTGAAAGTGAGAATAAAAATCTAAAGGAAATCCTAGGGGAAGCAAATGAATGTATTAGAAAGTTGAGAGAACTAATTAAGAAGTTTAGAGAAAGACATAAAGAAGTCAATAGACAATTGAAGAAGGCAAATGAAGATATTACTGGATATAAAGTGCAAGTGGGAGAAAATAAGAGAATTGAGGATTGTCTGAATGTCACTATACATAAAAACACTGATGATTGCACCAAACTTGAACAAGAAGTGGTAACCCTAAGGTTAGATCTGGAGAAAGCAAGAGGTCATGAGGAAAAATTCAAAAAAAGTACTACAATGCTTGATGAACTTATTGCAATTTAGAAACCTTCTAACTTGGATAAAGGTGGTTCAGGACTTGAAGAAGGACAAAGCTCAAAGGCAATTCAGACTCCTAACAAGGTTGATAATCAAAAGCAGACTCAAGGCATGAGTAGACAAATCAGAAATCAAAGAAGCAATATGAGAAGACCTTCTATCAGACAACCAAATGCTCAAAAGTACACATCTTTCAATGGTATTTTTTTTTCATGCAATAAATTTTGACATAAGGCTATAGAATGTAGAAGTAGAATGAATGAAAATGTTAGATCCTTTTCTAGACAATGTTTTGCATGCAAGAAATTTGGACATAGAGATATTGAGTGTAGAAGTCAAATGATGAATAGATTTAATATAGGTAGAATGCTTCAATATTTCAATGGCTACTATTATACATGCAATGTATTTGGAAATAAGGCTAACTAGTGCAAATCAAGATTGAATAGAAATCAGTTTGGTCAGAAAAATGTTGTATGCTACAAGTCCAACAAACTTGGACACATTTCAAGATTTTGCAGAAGCAAGAATGAAAGGCAAACTAATCTGGGATAGAGGAATGAATCTGTGAAAAAAGTTGATCCTACTAAATTCAAGAAGGAAATCAAGAATATTTGGAGAAAAAAAGAGGAAACTGAGAACAAGGATGAATCAAATGCATCTGTACCTTCATCTAGTGTAGATAATTCTCCTAAAATCTAAACCCAAGCATGAACTTAGGGGGAGCAATAACAAAAAAATATAACAAACCCCAAAAATATGAGGTTTCAAGTAGTGACACAAAGATATATGGTGTAAAATGATATTCTTTTAAGCTTTTGGAAAAGATTCCAACAGAAAATATGCAAATCTAGAGAATTGCAGAGCATTTTAGGGTTTACAGTGTATCAATAAAGTGTTTACTAGCTTTTTGGGAATCTGAAGCAATAAATGTGAAATTAGGGTAGATTGGTAAGCTATAAAGTAAAATTATAAGTCATTTCTAATCAATTTTGCACATTTGAAAGAGAGCAAAGTGAATTGAAGGCAATTTGAAGCAAATTGGTTCAAACTCTAGTTCTTGTCATGCACATAGAAAGGTATTTATAGCTATCTATGCTTTGTAGGTTTGAATTAGGAGTGATTTTATAAGATTTTGAGATAGAATTGAGGTTATAATGGCTACACCGACCGTAATTGAGATCAATGAAAGACCTAGATTGAAGTTTAAGAGGTTTTCATGGAAAGTTTTCGTCAGTGACCTTGACAGTGCATTTTCAAATATCCCAATTAAGGTTTTTCCCATTGAGGACACAAGAATCTCTATACATGGAAAACTGGATGAGTATGATCACCAAGAATTTAAAACTCAATGGTCTAATGAGTTGTCTAGAGATGAATTTTTGGTAAAGCCAAAATATGCAAACCTAGTGCAAAAGAAGCTAGATATTTGGAACTGGTTCCCTAACTTTAGCAGTGATTTAGATGCAAAATATGTGAGGATAACCCTAAGTAGAATGCATGAAAAATTCATGTGGAATTTTTTTCCAAAATTAATCTCTAAGGATGTAATTAAGGCTGTTACTGAATTGTATGATACCAGACCTATATCGGTGCTAAATTCTGTAAAGAATGATGTGGTTATATAGCTAACAGGTGCCAATAGGGAAAAATAAATATCTGCAACTATAATCTATGTTGCCCATGATATGGTAGTAAACGGGAAGGATTATGATTTATATGAGTTTCTTCAGCAACAACTTTTGGAGAACTTCAATCAAACCAAAGTGAAGAAGTTTTCTTTCAAATTCAGAACTTTGATTGTATGTTTGTTATTCTACTTTTTTAGGGAGCTACCTAGAAGAAGAGACATTGTATGGGACAAAAGCAGACCGGTGGCACACCAAATTTTTTATTATTTACACATTGGATATTATAAAGCTTAGGATAATGCATTGACTACATTTTTTGTAGTATTCCAAAAGAACATGAATGCAAGAGAAAAAAATCCTAAAAGTTTAGTGGAGAAGTATGCAAATGAAATAAATTTTCTTGTATCCACTGATGAATGCATAATAGAGGTAGTTGAACCTAGGAAAAGATGGATTAAGCCTCTTGGATATGGGATTGATAAGAATGAGGCTAAGATATGCATTGATGTATTGTTAAGCAGTCCTAAGGACCCCTCTCTGCCCAAACATGACACATATGAAGAGAAATCAACTAAAGTATACTTGGAAACTTCAACGCCTATGAGAACCAAAAGAGTAAAGAAACAAGTTAAACAATACTTTGGATTGCAAGACCTTTCAGAGGATGAAGTGAATAGGTTGAGGGAAGTTGCAACAAAAAGGAAAGCCAAAGTAGCTGGTGAGTCCTCTAGACCACGTAGATTAGGAAGATCAGCTTCCACCCCTACCTATGCATTTCCAAAACCATCTAGTATAGCTGCCATTAAAGGGAAGAAGGTGGATCCCACTGCTTCAACAATAGTTGATGTGTCTACACCCTCTGAACTTGGCACCCAGACCACAAAGAGGAAAAATTTACCTCTGTTAGCACCTCCTACTGCCTCTAGAAGGATGAAGAAACAAAAAGCATCAAGAGGATGGAACTTGAGTGATGTTGTGGAAGAATAAATTGAACTTGGTTTGGATTTGAAGAAGAAGAACAAGTGAAGATTAAAAATAGTGTCTCCACTAGTGGTGAAGGTGCCTCACAAGAGGCTAACACTAAATCCAAGAAGGCTAAGATCAATATTGTGGATACCTATGAAGAAGAGATAGAAAAGGAGAAAGAAGATTTCATAATACATATTCACAACAAGCCTGAGAAGAAAGAGGAGAAGAAAACAGAGGAAGGCACTTCAAAGCTTGAGAAGAAAAAGTCTAAGACTCCTTCGGTAAGAGCTTGTTTACCAATGAAGTTAAAAAATACTTGGTTAACAATATGTTAGAGCATGATGGTCTATTAGAAGCAACTACCAAATTGTGTGATGAAGTAGATGAGTAAGATAAGAAAAATATAATAGATGTCATCATTCAATAAATGATTAGCTTAGATGCAAGTATGGATAATGTGAAGAAGAAGGTAACTAATGTTGTATGGAAAGCTTTGGTAAAAAGAAGGCATGAAGTTGTTAAAGCAGAAAAAAAAGATTAAAAATAATTCCATAAATGAGATTAAACCCTCTTTATCTAAGGATGACAAGGCTAATTTGTTTCAAGTATACACTAAAAAATTCATAGTAAAGCAAAGAGTTACCATTCTTATGGCTAGAGAAAAGGATAGTATAGAAAAGTTGAAACAAGAAACTGTGGATATAGTGAGAGATATGGCACTAAAATTTGGGATGATTTTTGCTTTGTCATTCAAAACATCTCAAGTAAAGGAGCTTGGTAAAGATAAAGTTACTAATGTAGAGAAAAATATTCCTCCTAACCAATTTACCTATTTTCAAAGAAGTTGTAGAAGTAAATGATTATTTCAGCAAAAGAGACTCCACATTTGGATGTTTTAGGGAATGTGGTTGATGATACTCATGCTCCTCTGGAGACATTTTCTCTTCCGGAAGATACTAAAAATACAATCGGTGAAAATAATGAAGACCAAAATAAGGATGATGCCAATGATGGTGTTGAAGATCACCATGCCAAATAGAATGAGGATGCTAGGAATGAAGGTAAAGAAAACAAAAATGGAGAAGAAGAAGAAGCTCAAGATGAAAAGAACAATGATAAGAAAGATGATGAGGATAAAAAGGAGGATGAAAACAAAGACAAACAAAAAGAAAACCCCTTTGGAAAAGAAGAAAAAGATGAGAAAGAAGAGAACCAAGAAGAGACTAAAGTTGAAAGAAATGAAGAAGAAACCCAAAAGACAATGGAGCCATTAAAGTCATCCAGACAATCCTCCAATAATGCTCTCAAGGGTCTTCTAACAAGACAAATAAGGATTCAATCAGCCATTCCACCCTAGTTGATACAACTCCCATTATACCAAGGTAGTGTAGATCTAAATAAGATATTACCCATTCAAAAATTAGAGCTCAGAGATACTTCTCATGCCTTTGAAAGAAAGGATATTATAGACTCATGAGAAGGGGACTAAACTAATCAATGATTTCATCAAGACTCTACAAGATGCTAACCTTGGTACCACAGTTGACAATTCTTTAGAACACCTATTGAGAATTTAAAGTTTTTGGTTGATTCACTCAAGGAGTATACCTCTAACCTAAAGAAGCAAACTATAAAAGAAGTGGAATAAAGGGTTGCGAAGAAAAGATTGCTTTAGCTATAGGATAGATGTGTAATTGTACATAGCAAGGTGATGAAATCCTTGAAAGAAGTAAATGAATGTGAAGATGAATCTCATACATTATTCTTGTATTGCATGAGGTGGCTTGATGCCACTTAAGGCATTAAAGACTTAATTGACTCAATAGAGTCACAATTAGCTAATTCCTTCGAAGCTTATGACCTTGCAAAAGATAGAAACTATGCCTCATAGACTACCATTTCATAATTGCAAAACAAGTTTTTTACTTTGCAAAGACAAAAAGAGGATGTTATAAGGAAATTTGGACAGCTTAGAGACTTGGTGAAGACCAAGAATATTCTAGTGTCAAGTTCCCTTGCGGATGCAGAAAAACTTGAAAAGATAAATCCTAATCCATATACTCCAGAAGAGGGAGAGGAGAGCTTAGTGGAGTTGGAATAAATGTATAAGGTGCTTGCTACAACTAAGAAGATTTAGGATGGGGGAAAATCTACTTGAGAAGCCATTCTCGAGGAGTTAGAAGGTTCCTTCACCTCTGGATAAACATTCTTTATGTTTTTTTCTTATTGTTCAATTGCTTTTAGTCATTCTTTTGTACATATGTATCAAGTTTAATAGTACCTACAAGTATGTTACCAACATACCCTTTTTCCTTGATGTTAAAGGGGGGGAATTTTTGAGAAGTTGAAATAAGTTTTTGTGCTATAATTGTTAAGAAGAATTGGGTAGATGTTTGTTGGAATAATAGTTGTTATGGGAGAAGTTTTGATGTATGCTTGAAAGGGGGAGTTCATATAAGTTTTTGAAAACAGTTTTGATGTTGATTTTTTTGGAGATTAATTTTTAACACATGCTACCATGAATGAAAAAGGGGGAGATTATTGAAAGAATGAAGAAGGAACACTTAAATGATGTGTTTTCATTGATGCCAACATTGTTTGTTGACAAGTTTTGCATAATTCAGTAAACAAAATGAAGACATCTTAATCTAGTAATTTGGTCTGGAATTGATCATCATATAAGATTGACTTATGAAGTTATAGTATGTTATTTAGGACTAATAAATGCATCTATGATCAAGATTTCAATGATTTTGGATGAACAGGCTAAAAGTTACAAATGACGGAAGATCGACATATAATTTTTTGGCTTATACAATCCAAGATGGTATGTGTAATCTGGCCTGCATTCCTTCAGTGTTTGGAATCAAACTTAAAAATTTTGGGAGAAGGCTTACAAGTGTCAGTACTACATATATTCCAAATGGAGTGTGTTTATATGATTGTATAGATGACTGGTGTTGGTTAGATTGGATTATTTTGTGATTAGGTCTAATTCTTGGCTGACCTAATATTTGATATATGTGCTATGAAGAGTAATATGTGTTGCAAATTTTAAGGGGATCTATTCTAGATCATTACAACCTAAATTAAGCTTTGCATGGTTGGATTAAGTGTGAAGAAAGATTTGATTCAAGTATGATGCCAACAAAGTGATTTTGAATTAAATAGTGCTACATCCAATTATGCTGACCTAATTGATGTATGAGGATGTAATTGGGTATATATATGTAGAACATTTTTGAGTTGTATGAGAGATATGACATGATAACAATGTAATGTGATGTGCATGAGATCTAATATTGTGCAAATTTACAAATTTGTATGTGTGAGATCAATATAAGGGAAAAATTGTTGTGAAGATTGAGCGACTACTAAGCAGAGTAGTATTTTGTATTTAGAGCTTCAAAGGAATTGAATCCAACACAAGGCAGGTGCACTTTGTATTAGTTCACACTTTGTTTGTGTAGCCACTTTTGTTTTGTATCTATTTTTGGATGTGAGCCTTTTAAGGATAGTGAGTCCTAACAGTGAACCCCTGTAATATCTTGTAACTGGTTATAATATATTGTGAGCTAATGCTCACTATGGTTTTTCCCTTTTTGGGTTTTCCATGTAAAAATCCTAGTGTTCATGTGTTATGTGGTCTTGAGATCTCTTTCATGTTTACATTCATTGGTACAATTAGATATACTTTGTTAATTGGATGGATTATGACTAAATGGTTTAATATCTAATATTAATTCACCCACCCCTCTCAATATTTTGGGTGTTTAACAAAAAGATGTTCGGGGAAATTCCCCGAACAACACATGAAGATGATGTAGGATAATGCTTATCAGAGAATTTTCTCTGTATCACATATGCTCGACATAAAGGCAATGGTGTTACGCAGGGAAAATTCCCCGCATAACCCAAAGACATGGTTTGCATAAGGTAAAACAATGTTTAAGGATGCTTGGCAAGGTATAGTTTAGAACAACACACACGTGAGACTAAGGTGAAAACAAAGAACACATCTAAAATTGTAATCAATTCTAAACAAAAATGAAACCCTAAAGAGTTGGAAAAAAAACAAAAAACTCGAAAAACCAAAAAGCATAAACCAAACTAATGAAAACGAGAATAACATACCTGCAAAAAAAATGTGAGACCTTAGATGATGGTGAAGAACCCAAAAGCTTGAAAGGGCGAAATCATGACCAAATCCTCATGAAAAATCAACACAATCATGACAATGGGAAAACGAGAAGCACCCTTAGATGATACCTTAGATGATGGTGAAGAACCCAAAAGCTTGAAAACTCATGACAATGGGAAAGCGAGAAGCATAAACCAAACTAATGAAAATGAGAATAACATACCTGCAAAAAAAAGGTGAGACCTTAGATGATGGTGAAGAACCCAAAAGCTTGAAAGGGCGAAATCATGACCAAATCCTCGTGAAAACTCAACACAATCATGACAATGGGAAAATGAGAAGCAGGAGCACACAAAGATGGAAAGAAATAGGTAAAAATGAAATTAACAGGGTTAAAACGAATAATAAACCAACCACTAAAACCAACATTAATGTTGAAAGTGTGGGTGTAGGAGTGTAGTTGCGAAGAAATTCTCCTTGACTATGTAATCAACTTGCAGTTTGCAAACATATGTAGTTGCACTAAAATTCAATGACATTGCATGTGAAAAAATCACTAACTCTTGAAAATCCGACTTTTACAAATTTTCAAAAGGTGAAAAGATGACCCAATCAAAATGACTTTTCGAGGGGTCAGATTATGCATGAGAGCAATCTAAATTTATCTCAATATGTGCGCTTCAAAGACGTGAGCTATGAAATAGACAAGTTTCGTAAGGGTTATCCCATGAATTGAGCAAGCGAAATTCAAGGATATCAAAAGAAGTTAGCAGTGTCTGAAAATACCTTAAGGAGGCTAATAGACCATTAGGGACATGTTCTCCTAGGTAAACCTCTTAGAGACATCAACTTTATGATCGTTCTAAAGATTGAAAAATAGTAGCCAAGTAGTCAAGCATGCAAATATCTTAGATTATTCATAAGTAAATGTTGTTCCCTTTTGTGTACCAATTGAAGTTTTCCTCTAATAAATGCTCCTTGAATGCCCCAAGGAGTCAAATAAATCTAGGATGATGCCTAGATGTGAATTAATATCTAAATGAATGTGTATAAATACCACTATATAGCAACAATCACACAAAACATGTACCAAGTTAGCTTATGACAAAGAATATGATGGGTAATATGTCATCCAAATCTTTGAATTTGAATTTTAGTAGCAATTGTGGGATCAATCTTACACGAGGGATTGATCTTGGATAAAAAAACTGCATGATCTATGTGGGGAAGGAATACTCAAATATTAGGAATGCAATAATGTAAAATATATGAGAAAATATATAAAAAAGGGTTTTAAATATATGATCAAATATGTAGAAATATGTGTAAATAGAGATGAATAAAAAATTGAAAAATGAATCCTACTTCACACAAAATTACAATATAAAAATCTCTCAAAATAAATATAACTAAATAAAAATAACATAAATATACAAATTTCACCATCACAAAATTTAATAAATACCTTATTAACCTACTTGTCATGGAGAACTAGCAAGTTTCATCTCTTGAAAGATACAACTTAAGAGATCTTAAACTCTCTTTCACTTTCGTTCTCTCTTTAACCCTTTTTTTTTTACTCATATCAAACTAAATCTCCAATCAAACTGAATTACAATTACTTTTTTTTTTTTTGAGGCTCATATTAAACTAAATCTCCAATCCAACTGAATTACAATTACTTTTTAACTTTTTTTGGCTCATATCAAATTAAATCTCCAACCCGACTGAATTATAATTGAACTTCACTAATAACCCAAAAATCAATTAGGAATTGAAAAAAAACTCATTGGTCAAATTCAAAATAACAAGAAGAGACATCCTCCATTACTGATGGATCCAGTAGTGTTGGCAGAAACATCTGAACCTTCTAAAACTTGGCAGTGAATCCTAGAACAACATTGCACCATGATGAAATCTATACCAATCTTTAGAAAGTTGAATAGTGAATTAGGGTAGTTCCAGTACAGTGAAATCCGGGCATATTCTGGACATGAAATGCCCACCAGCAGATTAAACGTTTCCCGTATAGATTGCCCAAAGCAGCTAGGTTCCTGTGATTCTTGTAGATAAGGATATTCATATGTTATGATGGCTGGCTCCCTCCTTTTAATTGTGATCCTGTTTGATTTTACCTTGGGGTTGAAAGCATCCTGCGTGCCTCCTCCATCAGTAGAATGCAATTCAAACCATGGATCCCATGTTTTCAATCCTCTGGGCATTTTGGATGACCATGGGACTTACGTGCCTCCTCCATCAGCAGACAACAATTTAAACCATGGATGCCAGATCTTCAATCCTCTAGGCATTTGGGATGACAGGGGAACCTGCGAGGCTGCAAACGGTGCCTGGCCCAAATCAGAATCCGAGCTTATACACGCTATTGCTCATGCAGTTAAAAACAAAGAAAAGATCAGAGTGGTAAGCAGGCTGGCCCATAGTCTATCAAAATTAGTCTGTGTGGGAATGCAAGGGCTCATCATCTCCACCCAAAACTATAATTCCCTTAATTGCAATCAACAAGGCTGCAATGACGATTACTGTACAGGCCGGAGCAATGATGAAAGATGTGATTGAAGAAGCTGCAAAGGAAGGCCTAGCTCTGCCTGCCATGATTAACTGGAACGGAGTTTCCGCAGCCGGTGTTATTTCTACCGGAGCCCATGGCAGTGGTCTTTCGGGAAGAGGCAGTGGGGTTTATGAATATGTTGTCGTAATGAAATTAGTAGTCCCTGCCTCTCCTTCTCAAGGCTATGTAAAGCTCATCACCTTGAACGGTGATTCTCTCACTTGCCCAATTGTACTTACATGTTGTGGTTCTGAGATTTAACCATTTTCTTGTTGCTTTCCTTTCTCTTCTATTATGTTTAAAAGTTACTTTCTCGAATAGGGTCTAGTTCTTCTCTATTATAACTGGTTTCTTTCCTTTCAATTTTGTGGTTTTTTTGTTTAGTCTGTTTTACAGTCTAGCTTTTAGTTCTTCTCCGTAAAGATCGCTTATACTTTTGAGGTCTGTTAACCGTCTTTATTCATTTATGTGGACATTAATATAGGTTCGTTTCTTCTTTGGTCTTAACAGAATCAGATTCGGATATGAAAGCTGCCAAGATATCTCTTGGAATGCTGGGAGCAATCTCTGAAATAACTTTCACATTGCAGCCTATGTTCAAGCTCTCATTTTCAGCCGCTGTGAAAGATGATAATGATCTAGAAAAAGAAGCTGAGAGTTTTTTACGAGCCAGTGAATATGCAGACATAAACTGGATTCCCTCTCACGGGAAGGCAATTTTCCTGACCAACTATGGTGTTTCTGTTGATGTACCAGGAGATGGCATTAGCGTGGTAACTGGTAGTCCAACCACAGCAATGAGTGTTGAAACAAGTGCTTATCGGTGTGAGTATGATCTTCACATTTCCCCACTGAAAAACATTAGCCTGATTTTGTGCCAACAATATAGCTTGCGACTTACAAACTTGAGAGATATTGTTGTGGATTTATTAGCCCTACTCTAGAATTTTTTAAAACATTTTGGCAGACTTTTTTATTAAAAATCGGGTTCCTGTGAACCATTTTATATAATACACGGGTTAATGAAGATTAACTTGGAATTATACAACTGAATAGCAGTAAATACTAAATCATCTTATGAAAAGTCTAATCATTTTTATAAATCCTCTGTTTTTAATGAAATAGTTGGTCTTTTTGTTCCTCTGCGACAGGCGTATTGCTCAGTTCTTAGACTTTTCAAAGAAATTACATGATCAGTTCTTCTATAATAAGGAAGAACTAAGATTAGGAGGTGATTGTTTTTTCTTTTTGAGAAAGAATTATTACTCTCTTTTTTTACCATGAATTAGTAGCTCTATATTGACAAAATCTTACTAACTGCATCTGCCATATGAATCCTGTTTTGTATTTTTAATTTTAAGTAAACTATGATTCGGGATTTGGGCAAATGTGGCTAGTTTTACAGTATTGCAATCTGTCATAGAATATATTTCTGCACGGCCTTAAACGAGTCCCATTAGTAGAGGAAGCTGACTGCCGGGTATAGGCTGACTGTGAGTAATTTCACGATCAAATTAGGTCTTTTATAATAGAGAAGAACTAGATTAGCAGATCTAACTGACTGTTTCTTTCATTGTGGGAGATTGAATAGTTGCTCTCCTTGTTGACCATGAATGAGTAGCTCCATATTGACAATATTACTGGCTAAATCTGCCATATGAATCCTGTTTTCTGTTTTTAATTGAGAGTTAATTATTGACTTGGGATTTGGGCAATTGCAACTAGTTTCAGTACGGCAATATGCCATAGAATATATTTCTGCACGGCCTAGAAGAGTCCCATTAGTATAGGAAGCTGCCTGATGGGTATAGGCTGTCTGTGAGTAATTACACGATCAAATTGGGTCTTTTATAATAGTGAAGAACTAAGATTACTAGGAAACTAAGTGTTTCTTTCTTTGTGAGAGATTGAATAATTACTCTCTTTGTCGACCATGAATGAGTAGCTCCATATTGACAAAATATTACTGGCTACATCTGCCATATGAATCCTGTTTTTTTGTTTTTAATTGAGAGTTAAATTATGACTTGGGATTTGGGTAATTGTAACTAGTTTTACAGTACGACAATATGCCATAGAATATATTTCTGCATGGCCTAGAAGAGTCACATTAGTATAGGAAGCTGCCTGCTGGGTATAGGCTGCCTGTGAGTAATTACATGAACAAATTAGGTCTTTAATAATAGAGAAGAACTAAGATTAGGAGGTAACTGAGTGTTCTCTTTCTTTGTGAGAGATTGAATAATTATTCACTTTGTTGACCATGAATGAGTGGCTTTATTGTTGAAACTATAGCTCGAAAGATAAATCTTCCAGCCTGGAACTGTGTCACCCAGGCTGGATAGATTAGATAATATTTCCTGATTTTTATCCTTGTTATTTGTTATGCACTTGCCAGTTTGGTAATTCTTTTTTTTGGAAACAACTTTGTCTTCTTTCTAAGATTAATCTCTGCTTTGCTTCACCATTGGTGAATAAGAGATTATAAAAAGGATAGATGTGTGCATTGTAGACATACAGGTTGAAGGTTTTTGCAGGAAATGACACAAGATCGAAGAGAGGTTGCAGTGAATAGAAGAAGGAGTTGAATATTATCCAAGTTTGCAGTATTGCTGTGGATGCCAAATTCTGGCAGTTGTTGTAACTTCTTTCCTTTCTGTAGTAATAAAATCTCTCTCTTTGAATGCTGGTTTTTCCCCAGAGTTAGGGGTTTTCCAGGGTAAATCATTGTGTCAAAGTGTGATTGGTTTTCTCTGTATTCAGTATTTTAGTGAATGGTGTTGTGCATGCTTTAGTTCATTGTTTCAGTCATTTGATTTCTGTTATTCGAATTTTTGAGAATAAACAATAGTGAATTTATTGCTGGGTTTTACAACGCCAATAAGGGAGACGTATTTTTCACATGGTATCAGAGCTAATACCCTGAAAGAGAAAACTAGGGTTTAATCACACCACTGCAAGTTTCAATTTTTCTTTTTTGTGTTTAGGGGTTTCAGCAATGGCAGCAGCCGGATTAAGAGATTCAGACAGACTTGAGGGGGCTTCAAACTTTGGCATGTGGAAAGCAAGAATTCTTCTGTTACTGGAGGAGAATGGTCTGAAGGAATATGCAACCACTATCGTTTCTATCCCTACAGATGCTTACGCTACTAGCGACCTACCGGAAAGAAGATGCCAAAGCTAGACGCATCGTTATGGATGGGGTCAAGGATCACCTTGTTCCTCATATTACAGATTTAGACACCTGCAAAAAGATGTATGATGCCATACTCAACCTATACCAGAGTTCAAATTTGAACAGGTAGCTGATTCTCAAGGATAAGCTGAGAAACACCAGAATGAAGAAAGGGGAGAGCGTTGTGGACTACCTTACCAGGATCAGAACAGTAAAAGATGAGCTAGTAACTGCCAGGGTAGCAATACTAGATGATGAGGTTGTCAGGATTGCATTGGTAGGATTCACAAAAGATTGGGATATCTTTGTCAAAGTTGTATCCGGACGACAAGATATTCCTGATTGGGATCGTTTGTGGACTGATTTCACTCAGGAAGAATTTCGAATGAGTTATGTTAATGGAGGCAGCAGTAGTGGTCGTAAGGGTGAGGTGGAAGCGAATGTTGCTCTTGCCAGCAAAGGCAAAGCTAAGAAAGGCTCAAGGAGTGAGTCTACCTCAAAAGGAGACAAGAAGAAAAAGAAAAACAACCTGAGTAAAATTAAATGTTATGGTTGTGATTAGCTAGGACATTATGTCAGTCAATGTTTGAATCAGAAGAAAGGAGACAATAAGAAGAAGTAGACAACAGCTTTAGCGGATGTTGATGAGCTATCCTCTAGACTAGAATATGAGTTTGCTCTTCTAAACTGCTTATCTAGCTCGAGCACTATAGGGGTCTGGTATATTGACATTGGTGCGTCATGCCATATGACACGAGTTAGAGAAAACTTCTCCAACTACAAAACAAAAAAATAGGCTTCCAGATAAAAATGGGAAACAAGTCCACATGCACTCCAGTTGGGAGAGGGATTGTTTCATTTCAGAGGGAGTCAAGCAGTGATATTAAGATCATAGATGTATTGCATGTGCCAGGGATGTACATGAATCTGATTTCAGTATCTGCCCTTGAAGACAAAGGGTATATCGTACTCTTTCAAGGACAGAAGGTGTATTTAAAACACAGGGACTGGAAGAAGGTAAAGCAGATTGGAGTTAGAAGTGACAATTTATACATATTGCAGTTTGAAACTCCAAAGGCACTAGTGAGCAGTAATAGCAGTAGGGAAATAGGAGAGTATGGCATAGACGAATGGAACATATACACCATGGGACATTGAAATTGCTCAGAGAAACTGTGATAGGAATTCTAGAGTTGAGTGCAGAGCATGGTGACACATGTAAAGGGTGTGCACTAGGGAAATTTTCAAAGGCAACCTTCCCTAGAAGTGACAGTAGAAGTACAAGTGTTCTTGACTTGATACATTCTGATATTTGTGGTCCCTTGTCTACTCAGTATTTGGGAGGTTATGAGTATTACGTAACCTTCATTGATGATTTCTCCAGGAAGACCTGGATATATTTCTTGAAGGCCAAAGATGAGGTCTTCAGTTGCTTCCAAGAATTCAAAGCTCTTGTGGAGAATATGACAGGCAAGAAGATCAAGGTTCTTCAGATAGACAATGGGGGTGAGTATAAAAGCAAAGTCTTCCAAGAGTTCTGTACCAAAGAAGGAATCAAGAGAGAGTGGACTATTCCCTACAACCCACAACAAAACGGGGTTGTTGAGTGTAAGAACAGGGCAATTGTTGAAGCAGCCAGGGCCATGCTGTTTGATCAGGATCTGCCTAAATATCTTTGGGCAGAGGCTTGCATCACAACAGTCTATATTCAGAATAGAGTACCTCATAAGATTTTGGGAAAAATGACACCAGAAGAAGGCTTTATAGGGAAGAAGCCTGAGGTCGGGCATTTTAGGATCTTTGGCAGTATAGCATATTGTCACGTACCATCAGAAAAAAGAACCAAGTTAGATTTGACTACAGAGAAAGGTTTCTTTGTTGGTTACAGCGAAACCTCCAAGGCATACATGATCTTTATTCCAGGGACGAGGAGGATCATAGTGAGACGTGATGTGAAGTTTCTAGAGGAGAAAGCCTTCAGAAAATCTCAGGATTTGCCAACAGTTGAACAGAGTCAGCAGATTGAAGCTCCAAAAGTGGATCAAGAGTCTCAGGTACAGGGCACTATGACAGGAACAAATACAGATACAGGTACCTTGGGTGAGTTGAATCCATAGGATTAGGAGTAGCAGAATAAGGAACAACAAGCTCCATCTATTGGTGTATCTCCTATTGGCGGGAGAAGGATTAGTCGAGTGGAAACTCAGATTGCGCAAGATGCTCAGGAGTTTATGGGAGCTCCTAGAATGAGTGGTAGGGAGAGGAGACCACCGGCTAAATATTCAGATTATGTGGCATTAATAAGCGAGCTCATTGACAGTGAGCCTTCCAGTTATCAGGATGTTGCACAACAGCAAGTTTGGCAGGATGCTATGGTGGAGGAATACAACTCCATCATGAAGAACGATGTTTGGGAGGTAGTGCCAAGGCCTATAGATAAGGTAGTGGTTGGTTCTCGCTGGATCTATAAGATCAAGCATGCTGCAGATGGTAGCATAGAGAAATACAAAGCCAGGTTCGTGGCCAAGGGTTCTCTCAGAAGGAGGGAATTGACTATGATGAGACATTTGCTCCAGTGGCCAGTTATACCTCCATACGAGCTATGATCTCATTAGCAGCACAAATGGGATGGCAGATCCATCAGATGGATGTCAAGATGGCTTTCCTAAACAAAATCATAGAGGAAGAGGTGTACATCGAACAGCCATAAGTTTTTGTGGTGCATGGGAGTGACTCTCATGTCTGTAGGTTAAAGAAAGTACTATACGGACTTAAGCAGGCACCCAGAGCGTGGTATGAGCGCATAGATAGCTACTTGCAGAGCATGGGATTCGTGAAGAGTGAGGTGGACTCCAACCTTTACTATCTCATGATGGGGGGTGAACCACTCATCCTAGTTTTGTATGTGGATGATTTATTTATGACTAGTTCACCGAGGCTCATAGAGGATTGCAAGAGGGACCTAGCAGCAGAGTTCGAGATGAAAGATTTGGGGTTGATGCACTATTTTCTGGGACTAGAGGTGTGGCAGACAGAGGGAGAGATTTTCCTTGGTCAAGGGAAATATTCCATGAAAATCTTGAAGTGATTAAGAATGCTGGATTGTAGACCCATGTCTACACCAATGGTTACAAATTGGCAGAAGATCAATGCATCAAAGCAGGAGGTAGTAGACCCCACCTTGTATAGACAACTTATTGGTTCATTGATGTATCTGGTCAATACAAGACCAGACATTTGTTTTGCAGTCAACTCTCTTAGTCAGTTCATGGTAGAACCAAAGAGAATACATTGGACAACAGCAAAGCATGTGCTGAGGTATCTATGTGGTACAGTTGAGTATGGGTTGAGATATACTCGGGGTGATGGTGTCAAGTTGATTGGCTACACTGATGCAGACTGGGCTGGTAATGCAGTAGATAGGAAAAGCACTTCAGGGTGTTGTTTCAGCATGGGATCAGGGGTTGTCTCTTGGTATAGTAGGAAACAGAAGTCTGTTGCATTAAGCTCTATGGAAGCAGAGTACATGGCAGCAAGCATGGCAACATGTGAGGCCATATGGCTTTAGAAGTTGTTAGTAGCATTGTTTGGTCAGGAGCTAGCATCGAGCATCATTCACTGTGATAATTAGAGTTGCATAAAACTCTCTGAGAATCATGTGTTTCATGATAGGTTGAAACATATTGACATTAGATATCACTTTATCAGGGATTGTGTACAGCGTGGATTAGTTCGACTACAGTATATATCTACAAATGACCAGGTTGCAGACATCTTAACAAAGGCCTTGATGAAAAGCAAGTTTGTCTTCGTCAGGGACAAGTTAGGTGTAGTAGAGAACACCTTCTTCGCTAAGAGGGAGTGTTGAAACTATAGCTCGGAAGATAAATCTTTCAGCCTGGAACCGTGTCACCCAGGCTGGATAGATTAGATAAGATTTCCTGATTTTTATCCTTGTTATTTGTTACGCACTTGCTAGTTTGGTAATTCTTTTTTCTGAAATAGCTTTGTCTTCTTTCTAAGATTAATCTCTGCTTTGCTTCACCATTGGTGAATAAGAGATTATAAAAAGGATAGATGTGTGCATTGTAGACATACAGGTTGAAGGTTTTTGCAGGAAATGACACAGGATCGAAGAGAGGTTGCAGTGAACAGAAGAAGGAGTTGAATATTATCCAAGTTTGCAATATTGCTATGGATGCCAAGTTCTAGCAGTTGTTGTAACTTCTTTCCTTTCTGTAGTAATAAAATCTCTCTCTTTGAATGCTGGTTTTTCCCTAGAGTTAGGGGTTTTCCAGGGTAAATCATTGTGTCAAAGTGTGATTGGTTTTCTCTGTATTCAGTATTTTAGTGAATGGTGTTGTGCATGCTTTAGTTCATTGTTTCAGTCATTTGATTTCTGTTATTCGAATTTCTAAGAATAAACAATAGTGAATTTATTGCTGGGTTTTACAACGCCAATAAGGGAGACATATTTTTCACATTATATTGACAAAGTCTTACTGACTGCATCTGCTATATGAATCCTCTTTTCTGTTTTTAATTGAGAGTTAAATTATGAAGGATTTGGGTAATTGCAACTAGTTTTCCAGTATTGCAATATGCCTTAGATTATATTTCTGTAGGGCCTAGAAGAGTCCCATTAGTATAGGAAGCTGTCTGCTAGGTATATGCTGTCTCTTTGAAGTGTGAGCCTTGATGGATACAGAGTAGGAGTAGTGTATATACATGTGATGTTTAACTAGCAATCTTTGTGTAATCTGCCATCCAGATGACATAATCCAGGCTAAAAAAGATGTGGATGCAATCTGCAATGTAGTGGAGCTGATAATGTCATCCATGGCAAAGGGCAATGGCTTTTTGAACGATGGAAAACAATTCACAGGGTACCCCATGATTGGATTCAACCATCGCATGCAAACATCTGGTGGGTGCCAAGGGAGTCACCCTAATCATGAAGATAACCACAATAGCTGCACTCCCACCAAGATTTTGGATAAGAACAATACTGTTTGTTTCCGGGATCGCTGGCTGCACACTAATTTGTTCTTCGACGTGGAGCTGAGAGTACCAATTTCTCATCTTCGTGAAGCAATTGAGGGCATAAAGTAAATAAGGGATTTGAATCCCCCAAGCCTTTGTGAGAGGGGTGCAAAGGGTGGAATATACATGTGTTCTGTTAGGAAATCGGATGCGTATCTTGGACCTATAGAGGATCAAGTGATGTTAGAGCTGGGAACTTATCGGCCAAGGGAAGCAAGCACACCCAAGTGGAATGAAGATGTGTTCCAAGAGATTGAGTAGATGGTGATTGACAAGTACAGAGGAGGGCTACATTGGGGCAAGTCTGGAGGTTACTTATTTGGAGGGATCGCGAAACTAGCTATATGCGTGGAGGAGCCTCTCAATGTGAAGAGCAGGTTTGATCTCGATGGTCTGTTTTCTAATGATTGGACAGATGGCTTGTTTGGGACAGGAGGGAGAGGAGTGGAATATTTGAGAGATGGATGCTCTCTCGACAAGATGTGCAGGTGTAGGGAGGATTCCCATTGTGCTCCCCACAAAGGGTACTTCTGCCGAGAGGGAAGAATTTGGAACCAAGCTCATGTTTGTAGAAAATCAACTTGAACTCGCAAGTGAGTCTTTCATGCCCACCCAAGGCCAAATCAGATGCAACCACTCTATGGAAAAATATCTAGATGGAGGGGTCGTAAGTTCTTAGAAGAATAATAAGTGCTTCTCACAAAGATTCGATCAACTTCCTATAAACTTGGTACTGTGGAAGGATCAGATTTCAAGCATGCATCAAACTAGATCTCTACCACTCTATATTTCAAATAACTTGTAATGAGCATTTTGTTATCCTCGGCCGCATGAATGAGATGTATTTGAAAATAAATGGCATTTCTTGGCATTTAAGATAATCATCTCAACAATGATATGATGTTCCCCAATTTTATAAGATGAAATAAAATTCATAAGTAAAAAATGGGAAAAAAATTCCTACAATTTCACATAGACGACTAACTCATAGACAAAACGCACCTATGTACACACATAACAACATACATGGAAACATACATAACATGACGATACGTAGTGCGAGGCTCACCAAATGGGGGATAAAAGTGACAAATTTGGCAGGAGGGACCAAACGTCCAGGAAATGGTAGGCAAGAGTTAATGACACTGTCAGGTCGGTTTTCCTGCCTCCTGTTGGCAGATAAAACTGGGTCTCGTGGCGTGCCCATGAAGTTTCACTTTCAGAGCTTTTTTCTAGCGCAAGAAAACTGGAGGCGGATTTATGTGCGTGTTTTTGGTTTGGAGAAAGAAGGGTGAAAACATAATGAGTTTCCAATCTGCACGTTGAAATTTGAAGGTTGGAGTGCATGTGGAGGAGTTGGAGGAGAAAACCGATCAAATTGAGGTGCTTTTTTGCAATCTACACATTGTAAGTTGAAGTTTGGAGTGCACATGGAGGAGTTGGAGGAGAAAACTGACCAAATCGAGGTGAGGGGTGCTAACCAATTCGGTTGCAGAGGGTTTTACAACACAATGCAATTTATAATTTGGGAAACATAATGTGGGTTTTCAATTATTTGAATCTTCTTGTTTAAATGTATGAATGTCTTCAAAATCACACCATCCATTGTTGTGTTTAAATTTTAGATGATTGAAAAAAAAAGTGCACAAAATAATTATATTTTGAAAAACACAATGTGGGTCTTTAGTTATTTGAATCTCTTTGTTTAAATGTAAAGGGTTGCCTCACAGTGGGTTGCTTGCTTCTTAACACCTAGGTTTTTGCAAAATGGAGTTTTACAAAATAGTATGAATGTCTTGAAAATCGCACATTCCATTGTTGTGTTTAAATTTTGCATGATTGAAAAAAAAAGTGCACAAAATAATTGTAATTTGGAAAACACAATGTGGGTCTTCAATTATTGAATAGATCCTTGTTTAAATGCAAAGGGCTGCCTCACATTGGGTTGCTTGCTTCTTAGCACCTAGGGTTTTGCAACATGGAGTTTTACAAAACAGTATGAATGTCTTGAAAATCACACATTCCATTGTTGTGTTTAAATTTCGCATGATTGAAAAAAAAGTGCACAAAATAATTGTAATTTGGAAAACACAATGGTGGTTTTCAGTTATTTGAATCTCCTAGTTTAAATGTAAAGGGTTGTCTCACGATGGGTTGTTTGCTTCTTAACACCTATGGTTTTGCAACATGGAATGTTACAAAAAAGTATGAATGTCTTCAAAATCACACCTTCCATTGTTGTGTTTAAATTTTCAATATATAACAAATTGCATGCTTTATAACACACTGCATTTGTCAACCTCCATATTACAACATACCCAAGCCCTTCTAGTTTTTAAACCCGTATATGTAGGTGTGCATTACAAATAGAAAGAACACCAATTTCTTGTCGTTATTGGAAATAATGAATAAACTTGTTGAAAGTGGTGAACGTTGTGTAGTGCAGGTTGGCAAACACAATGTTTTTTGAAGCCTGCCTTTACTTATACCCAAGCTTTGTCTTGAAACACAAATATACAAACGTATAGATGGGGTTCTATTTTATCAAGTAGCACATTTCTCATTTAAAGGGGACTCTATTAACTATTAATACATAGTGTACTTCATAGTACACACTTCATTTTGTTTTGTGAGCATTTCCTTTCTATCTCTTATTAGACTCTTTATCACTTATACTTCACTTTATTTCAGTTCTATCACATTTTGTTACTTTATCATATTATGTGAATCATATTTTGTAATTTTTTAGAAATCTTATTATTAGCAGTCATTTAGCTATTTTCTATGATAAACTCACTTTTTGATCCAAACAGACGCCAATGCACTATAGAGATGCCAACACACCATGTTGTCATCCCAGAATCGCGCTTATGTCCTTTGGCCGAGAGCTTGTTAGTTTGTCCAAAGAATTTTCATCACTTGCTCTTTGTGATTCTAGAACTCTTGCGCTGTTCCTTGAGGTAGTTTAGGGAATTCCTCCCTGTTAGGCTCTTTGAATGAAGAGAGCTCGTGAGGAGCGAATCCCCCTTCTCTACATTTTGGTGAACCCGACGTGAAGAACAACCTTTTTTTTTAAAAACTAGGAATTTATTTACCTCTACTTGTTAGGGTCATAACTTTTGACTTGGTGCTTGGAATTTAGAACTGTTTACACCGTTGGAAAGGTCTCCAAGAGGAATAACTCAATCCCTAAAATACTGTGCCTTTGGTATTCAAATTTTAAGGACCGATGCAAATTATGACTTCAAATTCCGCTTTGAAGACATCCAAAAATGCAAATTACTAGAACCTAGAAAATATCGAAAATATCCAAAAATCTAGAATTTTGGTTTTTCTCAGTTCTATCACCCCATTTCTTGTTTGTACATTGTTTATTATATATTTAACTTACTACTTTCAAAATGAAATTAATATCCTCTTTTATTAGTTCAGTGTCTAGTTTTATTCAAAGTGTTAATGATGTTCCATTTCATGCATGTGATGGTGACTTGGCTTTGCCCATGTCACTCAGTGTCTTTGATCTTTCTCATGAAATTCCTCCTGCTTTAGAGGATATTTTGTTGCAAGAAGATGAAATCATTGATACCTTTCTTAATGTTACTCTACCTTCTATTCATTCCAATGCACTCTCTTTTGGAAATGATGCATTTGTGAATGATGAATCTCCCATTCCTTCCAATGCACTCTTATCTAGAGACATTGCATTTGTGAATGATGAATTTCATCTTTGTTCTGATGCACTGTCTCCTAGAGATGATGTGTTAGCGAATAATGTTCAAATCTCCTTCCACATTTGATCCTCCTCAGATCGATGTTGAGAATATGTCTTCAAATAATTATTCCACTAGTTGTGATGATTCTGTAAATGTTATCTATGTCTTTGTTGCCCCTCAAAGGCCTAAGAGACCGGTCATTTATTTGACTCCAGCTAGTCCTTCTCCTAAAATAATTTGTTATATTGATGGTGTCCCAGTTGATAGCGATTCTCTTGGTCTTTCCATGAATCTCCCGACAGAGTGGTAGCCCATACTTATGAGAATATAATGAATAAAAAAACAAGCCTTCTTTAAGCTCATAAACCTACAACTAAAGTACCTAGTGATTACGATCTTGTCAAGCAACTTCAAATTACTCTGGCTAAGATCTCATTGTGGGAATTTCTTTAGTCTGCTCTAGTTTATCAAGGTATGCTTCAAGAAGCCTTCCAAAAGATCCTCTTGCCTTCTTCCGCTCAGGATGCACTGGCAGTCATCTTGTTCGCCCACACACCATCCCAAGAACCCCACCCAAGCAAACCCTGCCTATTTAAGCACACACACAATTACATACTCCTGTGATGTCTGTTCACGTACGAACCCAGCTTCCAAGACAATATTTGTTCCATCTCTGCCAGTCGCTTCCCTTATTGGACATTCATGGGTTTGATAATGTTGGTTGACAAGCCCTGGGCATGATATTCTTGTCTTTGAGGTTGGGACTCATTACCATACCCACCCTTGTATATGTTATGTCAAAAAAATTACCATATAACCTTCTTCTTGGAAGATTGTGGATTCATGCTATGGGTGCAGTTCCATCTACCTTGCATAAATCTATTAAGTTCATTTGCAATAATCGAGTAGTCATAGTCAAGGCTAACCCTGATACTATGCACTTATGTGAGATGATAGTTATTGGTCAAGTTTCAATTGTGCCTACTCTTATTCATTCAGCGTCTTCCAATGTGTTGATGTTTACTCCAGCAGTGCCCACTACAAAGGATACTCTTGAGATAGATGTCCCTAAGGAAGATCCTTCTAAAGCAAGAAATCTCAAGTTTGCTCCTACTTCTCAAGAGAATGCATGTCTTGGTGATGATTAGGGTTCCTTAGACTTTATAGATTCCTTCAATGGGGAACATAAATTCAACTCAATCCGCTTAGCCCTTCTGATAACATCATCTAAACCCTCTATCAAAGATGGTAATTCTTCTGTATCGTGAGATAATGTGAGCAATAATTGTAATATCATTAATGTTGATCCTCCTCTTTCTGAGGAAGATGACCGTGCTTCTATTAAAGAGGTTAATGTTGGCAGTCTTGTCAAGAAGGATGATGGAAATCCCATAGAAGAGTGTAATCCCCATTGTTGGAATAACGCTCTCTATGCAGATCCTCCTCCTTTGTCTTCCATCTTTGTATCTTCTTCTTGTGAGAATTCAAACTTTTCTCCACAAGAGAAAGGGTTGCTTCCTGCTCCTCATTTCTTATCTTAGAAAGAGTGTATTTTTTTGAGGCTTCTAAAAGCTTGCTTGATTACTCTTCCTTCTCCTACACATAAGATATCTCACAAACATGATAAATCAAAGCATTCTTTTTGTGCATACCATCCAGTGTCTGCACATTCCACTAGTGAATGTAAGGCCTTGAAGGATAAAATACAACAAATTCTTGATTCAGGTGCCATCAAATTCCCATTTGATTGATGCACCTACCTCTTCTTCAAATGATAAGTGATATTGAGGTTTACCTCTATCTTGCATGTTCTAAGTATCTTGTAGGGTTCTCCTCCCTTATGTGTTGGGGGCAATGATAATGCATTTTAAAGATGTGTGTCCTTCTTAAGGACCCCCTCTCTTCTCTATATCTTTCCAATGAAGCATCCCTTGAGTGGACCCCTTTTTCTCTTTTGAAAGGTTCCCAAGAGACCCCCTTTGAAAGCTTGTATCTCAAATGAATTCTATTGCGTCTAGCTTGGGGGCAGCCTGACTAGACCTTTCCTTTCAAATAGTGTGTCCCTTGAGTTGACCCCTCTTCTTTTGAAGGGTTCCTAAGGGACTCATTTGAAAGCCTTCCAACTTGTTGATGGTCTGGGTGGCTGTTCGCTTGACTGCCTATGTGGCCCCTTTATTTTTATACATGCTTTATCTGTGGTTATACATGTTGCTTTGCAGGTGCACTTGTAAAGCTACTTTTTGATGTGACTCTACAGAGTCTCCTTCCTTTGGGTTTCCTCCATGTGAGAGATCTTGGGGGATGCCTCCTTGTAGGCCTACGAGCCTATAAGGCACTCTTTCCTTTGGGTTTCCTCCATGTGAGAGATCTTGGGGGACACCTCCTTGAAGGTCTACAGGCCTGTAAAACGCTTACATAATAGGGTTTCCTTCATGTGAGAGATCATGGGGGATGCCACCTTGCAGTTCGGTGGGCCTGTAAGGAACTTACATCATTTGGTTTCCTTCATGTGAGAGATCTTGGGAGATGCCTCCTTGCAGATTTGCAGACCTGTAAGGTGCTTTCATCTAGGTTTCCTTCATGTGAGAGATATTGGGGGATACCTCCTTGCAAGTTTGCGGGCTTGTAAGGCACTTTCATCTGGGTTTCCTCCATGTGAGAGATCTTGGGGGATGCCTCCTTGCAGGTTTGTGGGCCTATAAGGCGCTTTCTTTATTAGGTTTTCCTCATGTAAGAGATCTTGGGGGACAACTCCTTGCAAGTCTGCAGACCTGTAAGATGATTTTCATCTTACGGGATTTTTCCATCGTTGGTTTGTGGGCCTTCAGTGTGCTTTTTTCAAACTTTGTAGTTCTGTGGAGCTACAAAGTCCTTCGTTCAAACCTCCTCAGGAGAGAATACATGTGGAGCCATCTCTCTTGTAATTTTCATTCCTTTCTCACTTATCCATCTTTTTTCTCTCTTAAATTATCTTCTCTCCTCTTTTGTATATACTAGATCGAAGACCTGCATCTTCTTCATCCTGAGTATATGCCCTTCTTCTCTCCGTTTAAGAATTCTTCTATGTGTGTTATTGCTAATTTGGGGATGACGCATAGTATTGAGACAACCTTCTACATTGAGTTCTCTTTCACTTTGTTGAATCAAATCCTTTAGTTTGTTCTCTATGTGTGTGTTTCTTATGTTCTAACCCCATGATGTAGTGTCTTTCTATGTTCTAACATTGTCTAGTGCAGGTTTTTCTTCTCTAATGCATTTTTTTTTTGTAGATGTTTAGCCTGGGGGCATGCTTCTTTGATTTGAAGATTTGTTTGCTTCCTCTAAAGTATTCTTTTGGCATAATGATGTTATTTATGTTTAGTAGATTTCCTTTAGCATGCATATTAGTGTAGATTCATATGCCCACTAAAGTGGGGGAAAAATGTAATGTCGTAAAATTGCACCCCTTGCAATTTCACATACATATTTGCATTCGCTTTAGTGTCCACTCCCTTAGCATCTTGAGTAGGTTCACTTTGGCCCC
>VDFB02007474.1:0-21122 GCA_007258455.2 Sequoia sempervirens | reverse complement strand
TCATGGACACGTAGGGGCTTCAACATTAGTTTCGATCAAAAGATTTGAGATAGATCTTTTTCTGAACTAGGATATTTTTGTAAGCCCTAATGGGCCGATATTAGTCTGTATATAAGGCATTTTTTTTTTTTTTGTAGGGAATTCTGATTACACACTTGAGGAGTTAGTGATTTTTTTAATCAATCCTTTCTCAATCAATGTATTTTTTTCTGTAACTCAACTGGAATCCTGAATACAACACAGAGTTTACCTTGGAAGTTTGTTTCCATGTTTGTATTGATTCTCATTTCTGTATCTTTCTTTTGAACAATGCAAGTCTTTAACTATGTTTTATAATTCTGTGTTCATATCTTAGAGATGTGAAATTAAGCTTTCCTTCCTAAGGTGTGTATGTGGGCCAAACCTGTGAGGACTAAAGCATTAAGTCTAAAAGAAGTTGCTATGAGAATAGCAATTAGGCTTTCAAGTGTATGTTCTTCCTGTGTTCATTTCATGATTTCTTATCAATTCGGTGTATCACCCTAGTGTAGTCTTTTAATTTATGCATCTTTTTCCTCTTTTCTCTCAAAGAAATAATAGTCTAGGTGATACCCAAAGGAAGCCGGCCTTCTCCAGAGGTTCATTTCAACTATAGGTGACCCACAGCCTTGAGATGATCCCATGTTGCTCTAGAATGCTCAGTTTTTGTAAACTTTGCACAGGGTGCAATTCTAGGTGACAACAGGTTCACATCTCTCAAAACAATTTCTCTTGCAACAATCTTGGAGATGAATTTAGATGCAGTGTGAAAATTAGAACATACTTGAAGGTTCTTAAAAACTCTAATAGTTGTACCAGGGGCCATGTTTAGCAAACAAAATTCAATTTCTAACTTTTCGCTATGGTGGTAGATAAATGATTCTTTTTTCTTCTATTTGAAAACATTAAGTAAAAGTCTTGAATCTGGAAATACCCTATTGTCTTCATTTACCATGCCAATTTCTCCAATTTTTCATAGCTCTCCCATGTTTCTAGATGTGATTTGTCTCCTACAATTTTTTAATTGATTTAACTTTTTGTTGTGTTTGGACTTAGCTTTGTAAACTTTTATTCTTTTTGAATTGAGACTAATAGTAATATTTTTGGTTGTATTGAGGCACAACTTCATTCATGGTAGAAAAGGAAGCACCTTGTTACTCAAATCAAATGGCACATTGCATATAATGGAGGAAATATTTTAGGGTTATTGTTGACTGCATTGAAGGAGAGAGCTTCATATATGGGACATGATCAACACTCTCCTTGGATTCTACATGTTACAGCTTTCTCTAGGAAGATTTCCCATGTTGTAGAAGTTTTAAGAGATGAAAGGGGCATGTACTTGCTTTGAAGGTCTGCAAGCATGTGTTTCCATCATTGCAGAAGTTTTTTGGACAAGTTTCTTTCTTGCAGTCATTTCTATGCATTGTAACTTAGATTTTCAGTCTTGTGATTGAAAATAAAAATTGTAATACTCTATTTCTAAGCTGTAACTAGAACACCTTTCTTTAATTAATAAAGTTCACTGACTTTTCCTTCTCAATGGTTGTCTTATTGTGTGCAATTGATGATTTATGTGTTTTATGTTTAAATATTCAAATATCAGTCAATTAAAATTACTAAATATACTACTAATTGACGTCAATTAATAATTAAATTAACTAAATATACTACCAATTGATAGAAATCAGTGAACAATGAATAAATATGACTAAATATACTACCAAATTGATCAAAATGATGATTAAAATTAATGACTAAATACACTACCAATGGATAGAAATCAATAATAAAAATGACTAAATAAGTGACCATATTACAACAATCAATGACTAAATCAAAGACTAAATATATTAGTGAATAAAAAATGACTAAATAAGTGACCAAATTACAATAGTCAATGAATAAATACAATACCAAATCAATCAATCAAAACAACCAATAAATGACTAAAAATAATTTAGTCATCAACCTGGTCACGTTATAAATGATTGGAAATAAACTACTAATGGTCACATGATCATGTTTAGTCATTTATATGCAGTTTTTAGTAGTTTTTTAATCATATATTATTGTTTATGTATTAGTGGAACAAATAAATTAAGAGAAATCTTCATCTCAGATACACAAAGGAGTCACAACAAATCATTCCCAAGCACAACCTCTATGTTCTTTAATCTCCATGAAGATACATAAAATTCGTAAATAAACTAAACATGAAATTGGGAAAGATTCATAAACTTTTTCAATGGTGATTCCTTCCAGGTTTGCATAAAAAAAACATACTAGACCAATGCCTTATCCATAACAGAGTCAAGATGAAATAACCTATCTAGTAATAGCATGAACACAAAACCAGTGACCATTAAACCATTACTGCCTTACAATAATGAGGTCTCTTTAGGACATATCTATAACATTCTTATAGATCCTAAATGCAACATAATATATTTAGAATTTAACTGAGAGCACACTTTAACATGTTCCTTGAACAAGAGACATCAACCAAGTACTTATTGTAGAAAATGTGTAACAAAAACCATTATAATCCTTAATTACTTTAATTGAAAGTATAATGCATACATTCTAGAGACATTATAGTATGGCATAGTTCATCCCAAGTTGCAAACTGATTTTCTTTCCATTAAAAAATAAATTACAACATTCAACTATGAAACTTGAAGAAATCCTAATTCTAGAGACAATCCCTGTACAAAATTGCAATACCCTAAACCTATAGAATATGGAACCCCCAAAATGAAGAAGAGAAGACACTATAAAGAGGAGAAGCAAATTCAAATTAATTCCACATCTGACACTTGGAACGTTGAGCTCCCTTTGATCTGCAATTAATTGGTATTTAGAAGATTCTCCTCACTCTCTATTTTCCCTCTTCATTTGCAACTAAAGTTTATGTGTCTTTTTAACTTGAAAATCCCATGCATTTTTTTTACCTACCTGTAAAAACGCATTTATAGCTGCATTTTCACATAGCAAGTGAATTTTTTTTCCCCTGGATAAAAACCCATCTTACTGGTAATTGAAACCTTTTTTCATCTTGCATTTTAATTGAGCATTGAATGTTAAATATTTGAAAAATCCTTTTTGAGGTTAACTTGACACTTTGTCAAATATTTTTCCAATAACCCACTTTCCTGTGCATTCACTTACAAATAACTCATCCTCACAACTACCCATTTCACCAACTGTCATTATGCTCTATAAGTGAACATTTTACCAATATGTGTAGACATGTAAAAATAGCCTAACACTTATCACAGATCTTGAATGAAATTTTCTCATCATCAACATCATTATCATGTAATATCATTGCATTTCACATTATTTATAACAAAAACCCTAATTTCCTCTATTAATTAAATAATATTTAAATTATTTAATTAATTCATTATTTTATCATTTATTTAATATTTATTCCTCTTGATTAATTAAATAACATCAATTATTTAATTATGTCGTTAATTTACCCTATTTCCCTAAATCAATTAAATTATTAATACTTAATAGTTTAATTAGATCACTTTCCCCCTTTCTAAAACAAAATAATTAAATTAATTATTCAAACATCATCAACAAGAAAATATAACTTGTAAAATTCAAACATTCCTTGCATGTTTAACTCAAAAAGCTTAATTAATTAATTACCTTCACCCCCTTTTGTGATTAAGAAAATTATGACCACGGATTGCTCACTCTAATTGGCTAACTAATCCATCTATTTCCTAACTGATTCATCTATTCTTCAATCCCACTAACCTCTCAATCTATTTCCTCAATTCCACTAAACATGCAACTTAATTTCATCAATCACACTGATTGTGCAATCTAAATCCATTGATTCTTCCCATCTAATTCCTCTCAATGGTTTTGAACCATTGATCGGGATCTTCTACTATGTAATCCCGATTGTTCATGTCAAAACATAAAATCTATATAAAAATCCTCTCCATCCTCAAAAGCAATAAGAGAATTGACATCTTTTGTGCAATGAAGTAATGCTAAATTGACAATTGATTTCTTGAGAGAATTTACACACATCTTCTATCACCATTCACGCACATTGGAGATTTTGCAAATGCATAATGAAGGCTTTGCATTGATACAACACAATCCAACATCATTTGTGAATACACTTCGAAATGATATGGGTAACAATATTAGTTAATTAAATTCATTGTATACTTCTTATTTGCATTGTTTGATTTCATTGAATTTAGTAATTTATATTGTTCATTTCATGAGTAATGGGTATGGAATCGTAATCTTTCTTTGAATTTAAGCTTTTGTTTAATTCATTTATGTTTGATTTCCCTATCATCTTGACTTCCCCCTTACATATTCTAGCACACCCGTTGGGACCTCAATCCTTGAAATTAATGTTTTCATGAGTTTTAATTGTCGCTTGGTTGTAAAAGGTTTAAGGCCCCTCCAAAACCTATTCCATGCATCTTGTATTGTCTTTTCTATCTCTTCATGGCTGTTGTTGTTAAGGATGTTGATGGTATGCACCTTTTATATTTTTCAATACTTTCTTTTATCGGGTTTCAAGTCCCTTGAAAACCTGTTTGTAATGGGTTTTGAGTCCCATCAAAACCAATTTTTAATTGGTTTTGGGTCCCATCAAAACCTTCTTTTCCCCATAATAAAAAACATTCAAAATTCAAATTTTAAGTGTTAGCTTTTGAGATCTAATTTTTGCGAAATTAGAACAATTGCATATAAATACTTAGTTATTTTATCATTTGAAATCTAGCAAAAAGAATTATCAAGCATGCATAGAGAAAATATTATTTTCAAGAGCAACATTTCAATGATTTATTACATAAATTTAAGATCCAACATCATGTCAATTTTTTGTGAAGGCTAACCCTTGTTGTAGGTCTCCAAAGAATTCAAACAAGCAAGATTCAAATCCTTGAGGTGATGTGCATGACTTCAATCCTTCAAGGAAGCCATTGAAGGGTGGTGAGTTGCATCACTTTGTGATTTCATCATTCCTTCTTTTCACTTATCATTTCTACCATTGGCATTACCATTGTGGAAGTGGAAACACTTACACAAGGTTTGACTAAGGAAAGCCCATAAATAGCCCAACATTCTCCCTATTTTTTCATGTCCACATTATAGGTTTAAAGAGGATTGAAGGAAGATTGAAGATAAGTTGTCCATTGTTGCATTCAAAGCCCTAAAAGTTGTAAAGCCACAAAAACTCACCTATAGAATCATTTGACGACATTTTGAAAACTCTACAATCAAGAATCAAAAGCTCAAATCTAGCACCAGTGGACCCCAAAATCAGTTTTGGGATCTCCTATTAGAGACCCATATGCCCCTAGGCATCTGAGTCCTCCTCTACATGCCAGATCCAACTTTTTATGCCAGGTGCACAATCTCCAGTACTTCTCAGATCTTCTTGCAATTTACTATTTTAGTATATGTGCTTCCACAATATTGCACTTATCATATTAGGACATATAGCTTAATTAGGTTAATCATTCCAAATCATCTCCAATCCATTTTCAAGGCCCCAAGAATGTAGATCCAACTCTAGTTGACTCACCTTCTTGATTTAAAGTCAATCTATTCACCATGTTCATCTCCATTCTCAATGAAACTTTTAAAAAGGGAAACTAATTGACCCTAGGGTTTATACACTCAAATTTAGGGTTCCCTTTTTCTATGTTTCATTTTGGTGAACCCAAAATCCTAACATTATATGCCTTCTAAAATTGGTGGTCTTTCAAACCCTAGATATAGGTTTTGCATCATATTGTCTTGCATTTCTCATTTAGGGCCGGTTTCATATTTACATTAAAAACTCATAAAATCAAAAAAATTGCACCTCAGACTACATAATAGCTTGCATTAAGGTGTGTTTCAATGATTTAGATTAGACTCTCATTAAAAATTGCATTCATAATTGTTCATTTTTATTCACATATTATCATACATTTGCATTTCAATCACATCGAGAGATTCTAGAAAAGTATTCACTATCAGACCTATTTGCAAATAGAATTAGAAACCTTAAACAACAAATTAAACATTTATTTTTTCAGTTTTCAAACCCCTTAGTAAGGAATTAGATGCCCCTAGGTGACCCTATACTTGTATAGGTTCATCAGCAAAGTTTTTCATAGTTGTCTGCCTCTGTTTCCTCAATCTGTAGGTACTTGTAGATCTTTTTTTTGGAATTCGTAGTTGCATTTTTTTAGGAATTTGGCATATAGTTCATAAAAGTGAAATAAAGTGTATTGTTTTTGTTTCAAATTTGCATCAAAATCATCATTTTCAATCCTTTACATCTTAGAATCAGCCAATTCTTGTATTTCAAATCTAAAAGTTGCATTCATAACTTGTTCAAATATCTTCAAAATCCTTGCATACTTGCATTTTGCATCAAATTGGCATAAATTAAAAAAATTCTACGAAAATACTTACTGTTATAGTTGTTTGCAAGTAGATTCAAAATCATTAAGTAGTTTTATACACAGTCAAATTTTGAAATTCCAAAACCCCTAACCAAGACTCAAATGCCCTTGGGTGCCTTTGTCCTATTATTCTTGGCCAAACTAAATTTTTCCTAGAACTGTATTTTTTGTTTCTTGTTTGCTTATGTGACTTGATTTATGTTTCTGACTATTTTTTTGTGTTTATTTGTCATTTTAGTGTTCATCTTGGGTACACTTAAGTGTTTTGAAACTTGTATGAGTTTCATGACCTAATGTTCTATTGCCAATACTTCAGTGAGACATAGTTCTAGACTTATTGCATCCCACGATGGGTTCACATCTATTGTGGATCATGAGTCTCCTAACTCTTTTATGACAAGTGTTGTCAATACTCAAGCCATTTTGGAATCTATTCCTGATGTTTCCATGCCAATGACAACCTTACAAACACCCATCTTTACAAATTTTGAGACTATGGTTTCCCATGTTCTTGAAGTCAAATTGAAAAAACTAGACAAAAACAAAGGACTCCAAGACTATGTGAGTATTGAATCTCTAGCTAGTCTTTTGGTCCCTATGCTAGACAACATGAGGAAATTGATTAGTGATGCTCATGGATTAGATGTTTTGTGTGGCCTAGCTCATATAGTTGATGCCAACATCCCTATTGCAGTTAGTTGTGCTCAAGCTTTGGGATATACTCAAAGTAAAGGAGGAAGTCAAGTCTCCATCCCTACAACTATAGCCTCTATTCCTACATACACAAATATAAATGTTGCTTCAACAACACAAAAAAGCATTGGCATAACTCTAAGAATAGGTCTTTCCACTAGAAATCCTTATGGTTTTGGATCTTCACATGTCACACCTCAAGTTTCATCCCAACTCATAAATTTGCAACATAGTAGCCCACCAAGCACATACACACTTCCACCATACTCACCACATTCACAAAACATGCCAACCAATGATTCCATCATCAACCAAATTTTGCAAAATATAAGCTCACTTCAATAACAAATCTCAACTTTGAACCAAAACCAAAATGTACAACCATCACAATATGTAAAAAGGAGCCCATTGTCATTTGAAACATTGAAAGCACAAATGCCACAAAACATAGAGATACTCTGATTTGACAAGTACAATGGTAAAGGGGATCCTAGCAATCATATATCAACATATACAGACTTGTGTAGTGACTTATTTTTTGAGGATAAGCCCCTCGCTAAAATATTTCCTAGGTCATTAAAATACATGGCTTTTGAATTATTTTTCCCATTGCCAAATAATTCAATTAATTCATTTAATGAGATTGTTGATGAATTTCTCAATCATTTCTAAGTAATCAATGGCCCTAATATTAACATAACTAATTTAATGTGATGCAAATAAAAGAGAGGTGAAAAGGTCATAGATTTCATAATCCACTATCAGTTGCTTTTATCACAAATCAATCTTACTCTTCCTGATTTGGATATCCAAAGAGTGTTCATTGATAACTTGCAAAATGACATAAGGGATAGAATATTATTAATGAAATTTCCTTCCTTCATACATTTGTGTATGACAACTCATGACTATCAGAATTCAATTAGTCAATATGAAGAGGCATATTCATTGGCTCATACTGAGAAATCTAAATTTGTACCTCAAAACAACTATCAACCATTCAAGAAGCAAAACAAAAAATTATCATGTGTCATACACCTCAAACTACCAACCACATTGAACCTCAAGTTTCTGCCATAAGTCCAACTCCATACCAATTTATATCAAAATATAGGTAGTTCACCCAATTACCTGACACTCTCCATTCATTCATGTTGCAAATTTTGAGTAAGAACCTAATTTGATTGCCTCCTGTTAAACCTGTGGATACAACCAAACCTTTACCTCCAAACTTCAATCCAAATTCCTTTTATCAATATCATCACACAAGTGGACATGATATAAAATGATGTATGTGTCTTAAACATAAAGTTCAAGACCTCATTGATTCTAATCACATCCAATTGGGTGGTGTTAATGATCAAGGAAATAAGCTTGTTTCCCTACCTAACCAAAAATTGCAATTTTTTACAAATCCATGCCCAACCATTCATCCAACTTTGTGCAAGCTTTTGATGTTAAGAATGATGAGATGAATGTTGATAAGACTAATAAAATGAGTGATGACATGAATGATGAAAATAATGAAGAGAAGGAAGTAGATTGCATGGTTGGTCTAATATATGTTCAACCTCATAAGGGCCAAACCACTAAGTTACTTGATAATTCTTTCACCCAGAGTGATGCACTTAGAAATTCACCTGATGGTCATCTGTATATCATCAATCGTATCAATGAAAAACATGTGCAAGGAATACTCATTGATCCTATGTGTGTAGCTAATGTGTTCACTGACAAATTCCTATTTGTGCAAGAGATTTATCAAAATTCTTATGAATAATCAAAAGCATGGATAAAAACTCATGATGCTTTTGCTCACCCTACGATAGGTTTGATCACTCTTCCTCTAAAATTTGTACCAAAGCAATTAGATATCTCATTCTCTATCATCCCATCATCTAACCAATTCCTTGTGAAGCTAGGCTACCCATGGCTATGCTCCATGAATATCATCCCGTCGGTTATTCACAAGTGCATAAAGTTCCCATTTGAAAATGGGATATTTATAGTGCATCATAGTGGGTTCAATCCTTTATCTTCTCATGGGATTTTTTCATTAGATTTATTTTGGCCTCAACCTATGGAACTTATAAAGCCTCATGAAGATATATTTTTCAAGTCATACCAAAATTTCAAGGAAAAACACATAACAGAGTTGTCTCTTAGCAATATTCCTGAGAATGATAGGTCCATGGTTATTCCTTCTCCCCCACTAGTTATGAATGAACCTATGCTTGAACCAAACATCCTTCCAAATAATCAAGTTAAATATATTGCAATTCCTCCACCCATCTCCTATAAGATGCCAAGAGACAATCACATTATTCTTTTTGTTCCTCCAAAGATAAAACAAGTGTATAAACCAAAAGAGACAATGGTTTCCCAACCCCCAATAGTTCCATCAGTTCCTCCCTTAAGGGAAGAAAAGAAACCAATGGTTGAGAAACCCGTTCCTACCCTATCACAAATTGAAAATCATGCAAGAAACCAAAATGCTAAAGAGTGTAGGTGAAGACGTCATGCTATTGCTCGTCACTTGGAAGAAAAGAATAAAACAATGCGTGATAATCCAACACCTATGGAAATGACTCAAGAAGAAATGCAACTTTCACCAAAGCAACAAGTAAAATAATAAAATTCAACTTCTATTGTCATAAAACCTCCCATTGTGATAACTTTGGATGATGGAGATGAAATTGCTAAAATTGATGAAGAGGTACATAATGAGATTAATGTTTAATTTTCAAAGAAAATGAATTTAGATGGGAGAAAGTCTAATCATCCTCCTTATTAGAGTGATACACCATGTATTGCACTTTGAGATGATCCTAATATGGCACTTGTTATATTCCCTTTAGCTAGTTCTCTGCCTTTCCTATATGATGGGAAAGATTAGGTTAGGATGTAGATGACCTACTTTAGGTCATCTCAGATGTGTGGTACTCTTTTATGTTTTTCTTATGTGTTCTTTGTGTTTTCTTGCACATGATGTGATCTCTTGTGTTGTGTTGCTTGGAATGCCTTTATGTTTGTGAGTTTTTTTGGATGACCCTTGTTGCTTAGTTGACACAAGGATACAAAGAAAACAAACCTATCATGACATTCTTCTATATGTCATAAACTTTTTCTTTTATTTTGTCTTGTGTTTTCCTTTTGGGGACGATGCAAGGCGTTGAGACATTTAGGTCTCTTCCATGTTGACCTGGAATTTTGTTTATCTTCTCTCTTTACGTGGAATTCCTCCAGTGTGTTTGCTATTCCATGAGTATTTGGGGAATGATGTTAGTTCCGATCTCTATTAGATCATTGTAGCAAAGGTGTATACTAACCCCAGATCCATGGATCGCTCCCATGTACATCTTTTTTATCTTGTTTGTTGCATGGCATTTGGGGGAAACCCCTTATCATGACATAGCTTTATTTGGAAACATATCATTGGCATAGGGCTTTCCAAATAATCTTTTGTGATGCTTTTATCATTTGTAATTTATTATTTTTATACTTTAAAGTAATTGCTAATAGCATGGTGTTTTAAAATTTTTAAAGTGGGGGCATTCATTTAGATTTTTTCTTCACTTTGTTCATAGGTGTAGAACTTAGTGTGGCATAAAATTTTAATCATTTTTTAGCACCTTATCAACCTTGTTGTCTATTGTTGCATTCAAATCCCTAAAGGTTGTAAAGCCACAAAAACTCACCTATAGAATTATTTGGCGGCATTCTGACAACTCTAGAACTAAGAATTAGAAGCTCGGATCTAGCACTAGAGGACCTCAAAATCAGTTTTAGAACCCCTTATTAGAGACTCATATGCCTCTAGGCATCTAAGTCCTCCTCTGTATGCCAGATCCAACTTTTTATGACATGTGCACAATCTTCAGTACTTCTTAGATCTGCTTGCAATTTACTATTTCATTCTGTGTGCTTCCAAAATATTGCACTTATCATATTAGGTCTATAGACATTGAAAAATGTCCTAAGCCTGTGAAAACCATTTTTCCTTGTCAATTCCCTTTCTTCCCTACATAATTAAATAATTTTAATTATTTAATTAATTAATTTATTTCCTTTTATCTCTTCCTTTGACTACTTAAATAAATTATATTTAATTAATTACATCACTAATGTCCCCTTTCTTTCTATAATTAACTAAAGTCTTATTTATTTATTTTTTATCATTTTTCACTATAATTAAATAATTATTTTAATTATTTAATTATTCATTATCCTCTTTTTCTATAAATTATATAAATTTTATTTTTTTTGGAAAAAAGGCTAGTAGCCTATAAATTATATTAATATTGATAATAGATAATTACAAAAATGCCAAAGAAGGAAAATTTTATGTAAGCAAAATTTATGCAAGCTCGAAGATTTACATGAAAATATTTTCTTCAACCTAGCTACCAACCAAGATTACATCAAAATACCCAAAATTTTATAACCCTATATAGTATACGCTGCTAGATGAAACCAAAACATTGTGACCATGAAGAAACTAGCTTCCCCTATAAGGGCATTGAACTGAATTCTTTCCTTGTTCCTCCTGCACTGCTACTTGAACTTGATTTGCTAAAAGCGCTTGTGAGTGCATTGTTATTCTTTATATCTAGTACTTTTCGATTCTACCTTTCTACCCTTTGGTTTGGTACTGCGGACCTTAATTGAAGACCTTGCCGGCAGTCATGTGTCATGAGAATGGATATGGCATGAAATTTCTTCTTGAATTTATTTATGTCTTCCCTTCCAAACTCAAAATAATACCTATTGAGGTTTGTGTACAAGTATCTTGATGAATCTTTCAGAAGGGATAGTTTCATGCATTCTTAAGCATCCACATACCTCTATTTATGTAGCAAATAGTGTCTTGGGAAAAGGACCCCAACATATCCCTCTCCTTGCCAAAGATCATATGCTTGAATACTTTTGAAAAGTGCATTGTTCTCTAGATAAACCTTGTTCACCACCATGACTGCTATGGACTACACTGAACAGTTTTGTACCAAATCTACTACATTGGAGATAAAAATAGAGAGAAGATTAGACATAAATATTATATTTTGAGACTTTGTGTGTAGTATTTCATTCTCTATAATAAATTTAATGCAACTGAGAATAGTGGGGTAGTTTACCTTGAGTACCTGCTAAAGTTGGTCTTTCTCTATACACCCTGATAATGGTAACTCCCATGGGTGGACAAAAAATTGGGCTCTATAATTCCATGGATGATATTCCATTTCTCCACACAAAATGCCAAAAAATGACTATGTTGGAACCCTCAATCTTACTAATATAGAAAAAACCACACCCATCACCTGCTCACTCACCCAAGCTGCAACACTTGCTCCTTCAATTCCTTGAAAGAAAAACCTTGATTAACTGCACTTATGCCCTACAATATGCCAAATTGATGAGAAAACACTATGGAAAAATTCTTCCCAAATTAGCTTTGGAAATACCAATTTGAAGGAGGATGGCATGCTTCAAATCCTTTCCACATATATGAATTAGCTACCTAATGTCTTTTCATATAAATGTGAATGTTCCCTTGTTCAGTAGAAACTACCACCTCATGCTTTAAACTTATCATCAAATGATGATCAAGTGTACCTAGTACTTGAACCTACAACCACCCAAACAAATGCTAGATATACAAATATGTGTTCTTGTCGACAAGCTTTGGAGCACCCTGAGGTCACCATTTGATGTAACCTTTCCCATGTGCCACTTTGTTATTCTTTATGATTTGGTAGTGTACCATTTTTTCAAGCACATGTTTGGCTTAATTTTGGTTGTCCCCTTTTTATCAAAATTTGAATACTTTAGCACCATATTTGGATGAGAACCCTTTTTTATTGCACCATCAAAGATGACACTTTCAATTTTTGCAATCTTAATAAAATTTTGATGCCAATGCTTCTTGCAAAGCAATTAAAAATAATTGTGGATATTCTTGTATTTGAGCAGCATTATTTACCAAAGCCACCTCATGTGAATCACAACCCATGTTCACTAAGAAATCATCCAATATATTTCCTTCGTGATAATTATGTCAAATTAAAAAGGATTGATAATTGTCTAATAGAGACCAAACTTTCTGCAATATATACCTTAAGTTCCAATTTTGTATCTTCCTCTCTTTGCATGCATTGACAATTACCAAAGAGTCCCCTTCAACATGGATTTTTGAGATTCCAAGTTTTAGCCCAAGCTCCAACCCAAGTTTCGATTCTACCTTTCTACCCTTTGGTTTGGTACTGCGGACCTTAATTGAAGACCTTGCAGGAAGTCATGTGTCATGAGAATGGATATGGCATGAAATTTCTTCTTGAATTTATTTATGTCTTCCCTTCCAAACTCAAAATAATACCTATTGAGGTTTGTGTACAAGTATCTTGATGAATCTTTCAGAAGGGATAGTTTCATGCATTCTTAAGCATCCACATACCTCTATTTATGTAGCAAATAGTGTCTTGGGAAAAGGACCCCAACATATCCCTCTCCTTGCCAAAGATCATATGCTTGAATACTTTTGAAAAGTGCGTTGTTCTCTAGATAAACCTTGTTCACCACCATGACTGCTATGGACTACACTGAACAGTTTTGTACCAAATCTACTACATTGGAGATAAAAATAGAGAGGAGATTGGACATAAATATTATATTTTGAGACTTTGTGTGTAGTATTTCATTCTCTATAATAAATTTAATACAACTGAGAATAGTGGGGCAGTTTACCTTGATTACCTGCTAAAGTTGGTCTTTCTCTATACACCTTGATAATGGTAACTCCCATGGGTGGACAAAAAATTGGGCTCTATAATTCCATGGATGATATTCCATTTCTCCACACAAAATGCCAAAAAATGACTATGTTGGAACCCTCAATCTTACTAATATAGAAAAAACCACACCCATCACCTGCTCACTCACCCAAGCTGCAACACTTGCTCCTTCAATTCCTTGAAAGAAAAACCTTGATTAACTGCACTTATGCCCTACAATATGCCAAATTGATGAGAAAAAACTATGGAAAAATTCTTCCCAAATTGGCTTTGGAAATACCAATTTGAAGGAGGATGGCATGCTTCAAATCCTTTCCACATATATGAATTAGCTACCTAATGTCTTTTCATATAAATGTGAATGTTCCCTTGTTCAGTAGAAACTACCACCTCATGCTTTAAACTTATCATCAAATGATGGTCAAGTGTACCTAGTACTTGAACCTACAACCACCCAAACAAATGTTAGATATACAAATATTTGTTCCTGTCGACAAGCTTTGGAGCACCCTGAGGTCACCATTTGATGTAACCTTTCCCATGTGCCACTTTGTTATTCTTTATGATTTGGTAGTGTACCATTTTTTCAAGCACATGTTTGGCTTAATTTTGGTTGTCCCCTTTTTATCAAAATTTGAATACTTTAGCACCATATTTGGATAAGAACCCTTTTTTATTGCACCATCAAAGATGACACTTTCAATTTTTGCAATCTTAATAAAATTTTGATGCCAATGCTTCTTGCAAAGCAATTAAAAATAATTGTGGATATGCTTGTATTTGAGCAGCATTATTTACCAAAGCCACCTCATGTGAATCACAACCCATGTTCACTAAGAAATCATCCAATATATTTCCTTCGTGATAATTATGTCAAATTAAAAAGGATTGATAATTGTCTAATAGAGACCAAACTTTCTGCAATATATACCTTAAGTTCCAATTTTGTATCTTCCTCTCTTTGCATGCATTGACAATTCTTGACAAGCTTGCACTATCTAGGTACCTAGCTTGCATTACCTTGCACCACTTAGCTTCTAACTTTGCATACATTTTCCAAGCTAGCTTAGCCCCAAAAACTTTATTTATGTTTGGAATATTATGAATGCCTTCTCTTCCTTGATACTTGTCCACTGACATGCCTTCCAAAGATATTAGTGGCACTTTCTTGTATTCATTTATGTTACCTTTCCAATGTAAATTTTTGATAATCTTTTCAATTTATAAGATAACTAATTTAGGCACTTTAAGGACTTCCAAGAAGTAGTTAGGAATTGCTAATAAGATAGATTTTATTAAAATGATTCTTCCTCACAATGATAACTACCTGGCTTTCCACATCATGATCCTTGATTTTAACCTCTCAACTACTTTATCCCAGTAGGAAGCCTTATTTGGACCCATAAAGAAAGGAATGCCCACATATTTACATAGAAAATCTACTTGTTGAAATCCCAATAATTTCACTATCTTATTCCTTATAGTATCCTTTGTGTTGAAAATATAAATTTTAGATTTAGCAACATTAATTTTCTAACCAAAAGCTGACAAGTATTTATCTAACACTCCTTTAAATTGAATGGTTTATGCAATAGTTGACTTACCAAACAAGATGGTATCATCTACAAAAAGAGAGTGTGTGACTAAAATATCTATGTTTGGTACATTGATTCCCTACCAAAGCCCTTGATTTTGCTTGAGAAGGATGGATCTACTTAAATATTTTTCCATAATAATGAAGAGAAAAGGGGATAAAGGATCCCGTTGCCTAACTCCTTGTGTCACGCCAAAGAATCATGTGGGGGAACCATTTAGTATGACTGCAAAATTTTCCCCATATAAGCGTGAGAGTTTCCATCTATGCTATTTTACACTAAAACCAAACTTAGTAAGAACTTTATTTAGAAAACTCCAATCTACTCTATTGTAAGCCTTCATCATGTCCAATTTGACAGTGAAAGAAGGAAAATGAGAAGTAGTGATGGAATGAAGTGTCTCATGCACAACTAGTGCACCTTCAAAGGTTTATCTTCCTTTAAAAAACCTTCTCACTCCTGTGAAATGATTTTTGCGATAAGAGGCTACAAACTAAGATATATTTCCTTAGTGAAAATATTGTATATTGTGTTGCATTATGATATTGTCTTGTATTCTGCAAAAGACTTAGGTTCCTTTACTTTTGGTAGGATTGCAATATTTGTAATATTAAAATGTTTAAGAATTGTTCCCATCCTTCTTGACTCTTCAAGTGCCCAAAGTAGATCAAAACACAAGAAATCCAAACTCTTTTGGAAAAAGATGGTTGTGAATCCATCAAGCCCAGGAGCCTTATCCAGAAGCAAGGAATAAACAATCTTCTTCACTTCATCTAATGTAAAATACCTTAGTAAAAAATCATTATCCTCATCCCAAATGATTGTAGGAATCACATCCAAGAGTTCCTTTTCATCATTAACACTTTGCACATTTTTTTTTGAGGCACGGATAGAAGCTTAAAGAAAAATCTAACTCCATCTATGTTAATATCCTCTTCCTTTGTAAGCCAATTACCAGTTGAAATCTCTTGAATAGAAAAAATATATTTTATAGTTGTTTTAATCTATGTAGAGGCATGAAAATAATTGGTGTTTTGATCAACCTCTTTTAGCCACAACTCCCATGACTTCTACCTCCAATATATCTCTTCTCTTGCACATAATTCCTCCCATTCCCCTAGCATTTTTTTCTACTCATCATACAATGTGGAATATAAACCATTTTGAATTATGTGCCAATGAATTTTTGTTAACTCATTGAACACTAGATATTTTTGTTGAAAGACATTATTAAACACCTACTCATTCCAAGTTTTGATTTGTTGTTTAACAATATTCATTAACTTTTTGCAGAGTTGAAACATTTTCGACCCCCCCTCATATGGTGCATTTTTCCACCATTGAAAGAGAAGAGACATGGACTATGGATACCTGAACCACTTGCTTTCAAATTTGAAGGATGACTTAAATTTAGGAAGAGAGACATTTTATATAGTGAGAGAGATTACATAGTGATCAAAACCTATATAAGATAAAATTTATGACTCCAGTTTATGTTGCAACATAAACCAATTTGAAGTAACTAAATACCTGTCTAGCCTCTCTTCTATTTGCAAAATAACTTTCCTCCTATTTGTCCAAGTGTACTTTCCCTTGACTGGAATAATATCTTTTAGTGCATTAGTGAGAATAAACAAGTTGAAATCTACCATGACTTTAACAGGCGGGTTAATATCCCCACTCTTCTCTTGCAATGAGACTATTGCATTAAAATCCCCTACCAACACAACTCTGTCATCTCCTAGCCCATTTAATAATTTCATTATTTCATCTCACAAACCTTTCTTGTCAATAGTTGATGTCAGACCATAGATATTCAACAACCATAACTTCAAATCAAACTTAGTAACCTCCAACAATTGCCAATTTCTCTCATTCTTACTTGAAAATACATTTACAATCTTAGGGTTCCATAGAGAAAATAGTCCCCTAGAAGCCCCTTGAGCCAAGTAATGAACCGATTTCCATAGTGCCCATTTCTAAATAGAAGCTTCATATGTTGCCATTGATGTCTTTGTTTCCTACAATAGAACTATGTTTGCTCCACAAGCATCAACCTGATGCTTGAATCAAGCACGTTTGTCAGGGGCATTGATGCCCCTGACATTCCAAGATATGACCTTCATTACATATGAGGATAGCAACAAGATCTCCTTGGTCACTTATTTGTAGAATTTGAGATAGAATCATATATAGTAGTTTGCACACCTACTTCAATCTCCTCCTTCAACTTAGTCAAATTAGACTTCCTACCTCTTTTCCATAGTGATTTCTTTAGTGTTGGTTGAGAAGTAGCCTAGAATGAAGAAAGAGTCTTAGAAAAATCAAACTCGTCTTCCTCATGAACCAACACCTGATCCATTTCCACCATCTTGTCACTTTTCTACAAATTTGGATGCACCTTTGAGGTTTCATGTGTATGAGCACTCAAAAGCAAGGCATCAAGGTTCAAACTACTATCTATCTCCATTTCTTCTTTGTGAAGATCATAATCCAATCCCTCCTCTGCTTCTATTTAATTTGCAATCTCATCAAACATTTCTGACCCAACTGATATAAGGATTTTCTCAGCTAAAAGTTCCACTTTATCTACATTGTCAGCATTATTAAAATTTGATGTCATATGGAGCTTTGAACAATCAAGCCCAGTGAGGAGCCTATTAGATGAAATTTCTGGAAAATTCCTATGCCGAGTTTCCTCACCACTAAACATTAGTTTCCTTACTATATCACCTAATTTTTTCTCTGAAATTTGTGGCAAGGATGGGAAGTATAAATTTTTAGAGTATCCCATACACTTCTACATCAATAAATATTTCTTTTTTCGAGAGCTCAAAGATATAGAGAAGGATTACTTAGGGTGTGACTCAATTATCACTTCAAATTTCTTCTATACTTTCCCCCCATTAAATTTCCCCTTAAAACTTTGAGTCATAGTACTTGGCTTGATTTGGAATTCCTTTCCATTGATACCCTCCTTATTTCTTTGCTTAGGTTGGCTAGCCGATAAGGTGATAAATTCATTTTCTTGTAAATTACCCTATTGTGACCAAACCTGTGACTCTTGATTTTGAAAATTATCCATTATTTTGTAGTCAATTGTAGGATTCCCTAAGATATGAATTTTTTTGCAAACATTATCTGGAGTTTCCAAAACTATATTTTGAAACCACTCACCAAATTTGGACGATATCTGGATTTGAATTGCATAGATCCTTCATGGTATCGACCAAAGCACACACCCTAATTGGTTTTGAGGGATCTTTGAAAAAAGAATAATCATGTTTAAGGAAAATTCCTACATGATTAGCCATAATCTCTATTAAATTCAATTCCCTATACTCAAGAGGTAGAGCATGCATCTAAAACCAAAAAGGAACAAACCTAGTGACAAAATCCTTAGGTTTAAAATTAGGAGCCCATGTCTACATACACATTTGAGAACTTTCAAAAAACCAATATTTGACTTTGTATACTATTGATGCCAAAATTTGACAAGGTAACAGCCTTATGGGAAACTCAGTTAATGGGGGGACCAATTGTGCTAAATTGAGTGACCTCCAGGTTTTTAAAGAACCCAACTTCTTCTATATTTGGGGTTTTGGAATGGTAAAAGGAAGGAGATATAAAAAATAAAGAACTAACTAAGGTAATGCGCCAAGGTGTAGTGTAGGCACAATAAATCTATCCTTAGGGATGCGATTTAAGGGCCCGTTCAAAAATTTGCTAAGTCCCAAAATAATAGAAATCAAAGATGAAAACCTAAATAATTTATTCAATAACATAAAATAACTCCCATACACATTTACTGAAGAGAAGAGTCAAAGACATGGTCTAAACCAACAAACTTGTATTGAAATCATAGAAGTTCTGCAAATAAACAACTCAGTACAATAATGACATAGTATAATGTTTTATCAAATAGCTTAAGAAAACAAAAAGGTCAAAAAATGGCAGAGTCTAAGAGTCTTATACAATAATATAAAACAATAAAAAAAGGCCTAGTGTCTTTCCCAATTTTTTATGTATCTTCTGAACTCATTTTCAGAAGGAAGAAGCAGTATATATAGATAAAATTTCCACTGCTTGGTGAGCCAGTAACAAAAATATTCCCCATCATGAATAATGATTCCTAGAGCAATAATTTTCCCCGGTCGTTGCAACACAAAAAGATTCGAGCCATGAATGTGGTTGCCCTGAAGCTAGATGCATCCTCTTTGAATGATAGCAATGGTCCTAGTGAAGAAAAAATGGAATCCCGTGCAGAAATGTGTCAGTTAATCATGAAGTCAGTTGGGACATGCGGCGATAGGTCGGGGCTTGTTGTTCATTCCTCCTCTTTGCAATGAAAATCCCCTGCGGTGAAAGCACATGGAGGCAGTCTCCACTACCAGTGCTGACTCTGGGGTCTTCCAAAAAGTGTACGCAGACCAATGTTATATGGCACTCAGACGGGGCCCGATAGGGAAGCTATGGGAAGCGGCTTTCAAGTGCCCCTGGTGTGGACACGTGGAAGCATGGCGGGGGCCAAAAGAAGTGAGAAGGAATAAATCCCTATGGAGAGCACTCAACAGACAAGTGGTAGTGATAGATGAAGCTTTTAAAAAAAAGGCGCCAAGAGTATATGGAGTGCAGGATGAACTTAGAAAAATAATCCACTCGAAGGGAGCTAGAGGAAATTTATATCCACAAATTTTGGTGACTACTAGGGGCATTTCACCTGTGGAACGAGGAACCCAAAAAATTTTGATTCAAAAACCAGAGCCATATCCATTGGGTGATGCAATCAGAGCTTGGAGAGAGCAGTCTACAGAGGCATCCAGTCAGCCTCAGATGGTGTTGATATGTCACACATATTGTCTTGTGCTCCATGTAAATTGATCATTTCTTTGTATGGCAGTGTCATGGATATACCAGACCCAGACTCAAGTTGGAATAGCATCTGCACAATCTGGTGAGTGGAACCCTCAATATGCTCTGCAGTAGGGAGTTGACTGAAGCTCTAAAAAGTGGATGTGTCCTGCTACTTCTCTTCAATCTTTGCCACAATCTACTTCGTTGTGGCCACCGAGTCATCGAAAAGAAATGGCAAGGGTAAGCTCATTCGAGTTAGCAGGGAGAACTTCACCCACATGCTACTCATAGTTCAACACAATGTGGTAGTGCACTCACTAGCATGGAGGATGGTTGCTTGGTAGTTGATGAATTTCTTTGCTATTTTGGTAGCGGCTTTCTATTCCTCAATCCCTGCGCTCGCTAATTCCTCATCCGACACCATGTATAGCTTATCTAGCAATTTTTCTGCCTCAGGAACCTTCTCCGTGATGAATTTTGGGAACCACTCCATGGTTCCACGAACTTCCCTGCTTAAATTTGTTGCTTTCGCCATGAATTGAAGCATTAGCTGAATAGTCAGGTAGAAAGCCTTGACCTTTTCCTAGTATGAGATATATAGCCACTAGGCTACTTGAAGGAGGTTTGACTAGGCAATAGGGGTTTGGGGAAGATTCTTCAAAGAGATGATCTCCACATCCCTTGAACCAACATCTTGTGTCAATTCCGCAATCTTTTTGTTTGTG
>VDFB02007472.1:0-15657 GCA_007258455.2 Sequoia sempervirens | reverse complement strand
CTCTTTGCTTTGTAAATAGTTAGTTTAAGTTGCTTTGTTTGTTTGTTTGCTTTGGTTAGAGTAGGTTTCTCTTTTTTCTTTGCTTGTTTTTTTTGGTTAGGGTAGGTTTGCTTTGGTTTGTTTGTTTTGGTTTGCGTTGCTCTTGCTTTTGGTCCTTTCTCTTTTGGGGATTGTGGGTGCATCTGTATGGTAATGGTTGCAAAGTAGGTCTAATGTACTTGGTATTTCCCTTACAAACTCCAATCATCCTTCCAGGACACCTTGGTATGAACTCTTTACCTTATGTCATTTCTCCTTACGCTGAGGCAAAGGTTTTCCAGTCAGTCTGAACAGGAGTATATTGGGGTCTTATACTTTTAATCCTTAATATACCTGAAGTTGTAAAAGATCCTTATAAGGTCTGAATAGGTGAAAAATCCTTTTCTGCTCTAGTGCCACTATGGTTCTCAGCCCTGAGTATGGACTTCACTGTTCACAGGTTGAAGGAAATGAGTTAAAAGAAAAGAAATATCAGAAAATAAAAAAAAAATTAAAAAGAGAAAAATATGAAAATCAAGAATTGAATTCAACTTACTGGGATCCATTATCTCATCGGGCTAGACGCCCCGTCAAAAGAGAGCTATGTTCGTGGGAGGATCACAGCGATAACCTCGTTGGGGCTATGAATGCCTGACTGGCAGCGAGACTCTATCTAGGTTACTTTTAGAGTAAGAATCTTTATGTAGCCTGTTCGTACCAAGTCTAGTTCTTGTTGCAACTGAGGGTAGGAAATGAATGCATGTGCACACACTTAGACCCGGGTATAGGAATGTTTGAATGGCTAGGAGTTTCTTTGTTTTACCTTAGAATGGTGGCTAGGTATCTGAGTTGAAACCATGAGTTCTAGGTTCTTGATTCCAGTTTGTCATCGAAATGCTCAGGAGCATTTCCCCAGCAGAGTTGCCATTTGTTGTGTATTTTTTGTACACACGCCCCACTTGGAGTAGGGACCCTCTTTTCTGGTGTCTTTGACCTTGGTTTTATTGGACTTATCATTTTAGGGTCTTGAAATGTTATTCTTGCTGGCTTTGACCTTGCTTTGAGGAAGGAATTGATTGAAATTGAGTCCTAAGCAAACTCCAGGTTTTCACCTGACCCCGGGATTTTCTAGCTCTGGCGGATTTTCCCGAGCTTGGCCCTTTGTCTGTATCTGGCCAGATTCTCCGAATCTGGGTTTCTGCTTGATCCCGGGATTTTCCGTTCTGGGTGGATTTTCTCGGACTTGGCCAAAATCCCGATCTTCCTCATTTCCCCGGTTTTTGCATTTCTGCGAAATCCGTGTTTCCGCGCATCTTGGGATTTTCCGAAATTCCATTCTGGGCTCAGGTTCCCAGACTTGTAGGAAATATTTTGTCGTGCATTAATGGTCGAGGTACCTTTGCTCAAGCGGGTATAAGGGTAGATTTAGGGCATTTCAAGCATCATTCTGAGTTCATCTATTCACTTGCTTTTGCTCTAGCGATTACGAATTTCCATTTGAGCTTTGAGGATCGATCTTGGCTCGTGTGCGTGAGGATTGCTTGAGTGCCGGTGTCTGGATTTTCGTTGCTTGGATGTGTTTACTACGGAGGTCATCTTCCGGAACTTGAATTTCTTCCTCATCGATCCATGGTATGTTATCATTGCCCTTCCGTTTGTTTGTGTGGTGATTGAGGGTTTCTGCGTTGGGTGTTGTTAATGTTGGGTCGGCCCTTGCTTGATTTTGATTTCATATTTATAGAGTCAGGGTTTGACCCATTTTTTGTTATGGAACCCTATTTTCCATGCCCTATGAGTGCTATTTATCCATTAGATGGCATATGTATCCATTAGACAGGGTTCTGGGTTAGATTGCTTGCTCTTTTAGTGCGAAATTTGCTATTGGGCGAAGTTAGGGTTTTCCTCGGTGTTTGGCCCAGAACGGGGATTTTATTATGTTTGAGCGATTTTGTCCCTTTATCACGTTGACTTCCTCCTCTTGTGAAAATTCGAGTGCTTTAGGTAAATCCTTAGCTGATACTTTAAACCTTAAAGGTTGCTCTGATATTAATGGCGGAGGTCTGGTTATTCAGATTAGGGCATCATTGTTTTCATATAGGGATTCATCCTTTGAGTGCTTTTGGGAGGTTGAAATCCTTTGCATCCTAAGTTTTGTTGATTATTGTCAGTTTCGAAACCATCAGAACTCAGGTAGAGTAGATCCCGTGCTCATTTGAATTTTGGTTCACGTTTCGTCATTTTTTCGGGTTTCCGAGGTCCTCGCAGAATTCCACTGCTTTCGGATTTTCCCGGTTTGGGCTTATTCCGCGGACTGGGGTTATTACCAGAACATTTTAAGTCGTCCGCGAAAATCCGTTCCATCCAAATTTTTTTGGATTTCCTGGTCTGGTTGTGTCCTTTTTGATGTTTCGATGATAGGATTAATGGGACGGTTGTTAAATGCTTATTTCTTGTTGCCAATGAGTGAACTCTATGGTTATCATTCGATCTTTCATCCGCACTAATGATCTATTTGACTAATGATGCTTTGGCGACAGGAATCCGTCTGGGTCGGATTTCTCCGAAATTCCACCCCGACGGTATTTTCCCGGATAGCAATATTTTTCCGGACTACTTTGTTTCTCCGGATCTCAAAGGATTAGTAGTTGGCAATGGATTTTGATTGATTTATATGGTTTTTGCTAACCTTTTGGATTGGAATATGAACAACAATTGAATACTAATGATGATTTTTGGATGTGCAGGTCGAATCAAGCAAAGCTGCTACTGGAAAGGCTAAGGGTGGCACAAGGGCGTCATCCATTTCAGAGGCAGAGCGACTGAGACTGGATATGAAGAACCAACTTCCCGAGAGCAAAGTGTCTTCTGTGTGGGCCGAGGTATCTGATACCAATGTTGGGGCCTGGAAATATGAGGAGTTTAAGCAGAGAACGGCCGAGAAGGATCAGTCAGCCCTGAGGCAAGGAATGATGAACTCCAGACTAGTTCATGTGGTAGGTTTCCCTCCGGCAGTTCAGTGTTACGAGTTGATCTTGGAATGCGCTAGGCAATATGATTTTGATACACAGCGGGTGGTCAGCACTGAGGGAAGGGTCCTGGCCAACTTTAGTCCAGCCTCTATTGCACAGGCTTTTAGCATGCCTGGTCTTCCTTCAGTGTGTGCTCTGAACATAGACACCGCATGAACCTACTATGAGAATGAGCCAATCAAAGCTCAGCAGATAATCAATTCATGGCTAGAGAAGCCAAAATCTCACCATTCTAAGTTGCCCAAGCAGCTGCATAGGGTTAAGTTCAGGTCAGATGTATATGATGCCATCACACTTCTGAGCAGGGTGGCAGGCTTGAAAAGTGCAGGAGTGTTAGAAAGTTGGATGGTCCATGTGATCACCAAAATTGGACAAGGGACCAATTATCACTGGGCAGGGCTCATCAGTGCCGAAATTGACAAGCAATTGAGGAATGTCCTGGAGGCCAAGAAGTTTACTATGTCTTCTTATATCATGTATGTGTTGGCCATCTCCTACCCATACAAGGGTTTGAATATGAAGGGAACACTTGGACAGGATATCATTTATGAGGTCTATCCGGAGTTGCACCTGGGGCATAAAGATTACAGAAGGGCCAATGATGCATTTACAATGCATATCACCTAGATTCTCCAGAATGCAGAACACATGAGATTATCCGACGGAGCCAAGGGACTAGTAAAGAACTATGGAGCGTGGTTCATCCAATTCCCCACCTTCACCTACCTCATAATTGATGGATGCCCGGTTGCACCTTACAGGTTGCCTCGGTACCCTACTGATCGCCTTGTTTTGTTGGAGGTTGTGAGGCAGATCTGCGAATTTGATGCCGTTGTGAAAAGGGAAAAGCACAAGACGGGCTTTGGTGGAGACTTCCCTCTCGAGATTGGTGTGGCGGAAATGTGCCCCTCTATTCAATCAGCTCACACCGCAGGAGAAGAACTGGCAGCATATGGTTTCTCCTTCCACTCCAAAAGGATGAACTTTGACATAACTGGAGAAGCACAGAAGAAGGCTACCAGGGAGTACAGGCATAAGGATGACCTAGAGGATTATTGGGTCAATATCAAGGACGACCTCGAGGCAAGAAAGAAGAGATACTCCAGACTCCATGTGGAGGTAGTTAGGCAGTACAATGTCAAGTTGATCCCGGATCAATTGGAGGATGATAGAAATTTGGTGCAGGACCACGCTTATGATGCGGTAAAGGACAGGCCAGTCGGGGATATCGACTGGAATGAGAATGAAGTTACAGAGTTAGAGGATTTGATGGTTCCTGTCATGAAATTCACTTCATCTTGGATAAAACATAAAATTTAGGAATTGGAAAGTGCAAAGGTAGCTTGTACTTTCAAATTGATGGGGAATCTCAACCCCATGTCGACTTCTGAGGAATCTGGGGAAGATGACCCCAAAGGGAAAACAGTGAAGACCTCACTGTTCAAGATCAAGGTTAGAGGTCCCAAGGGAGCTGAACCTGAAACGAAGAGGAAACCGAAAGGGAAGTGACGGTGGAAGACCTTTACAATTAGCAAGTCCTCTGATGAGGAGGAGATGGAGAAAGCGGAAGAGGAAGATGCTCCTCCACCACCAAAGAAAACCAGAACAATAAGGACTGCAAAGAAGAAAGATCATGCTACTTCGAGTGATGAGCCTCCAATTGTTGATGTGGAGAGTTCCGGAGGGGAGAAAACAAAATTTTACACGAGGAAATCAAGAACTCCCTCTCCCAAGGATGTTGCACAATAGAAGGACTCTTCCCCAAAGCTGCCAGTTGAAGAGCCATCCAAGTCTGTTTCTCCTCCACCGAGCATACTTGAACCGGAAAATCCTGATGAACATGAAACTAGCGGGGAGGCAGAACTGTTTAAGGAAGGGATGCATTTCAGTGAGGCTGTAGGACTTGAAGTTGAGACAGAGGAAATACATACTTCCCCGTTGGTGCAGTATGAGGATTCCACGGAAAGTGACAGGGGCCGCGGATCGCCTAAGCTAGAGGAAAATATCCCTGCTAGGACTCCATCACCGGTGCTTCCAGAGGTGGAACTTGAAGAAACTGACCAAGGTGAACATCTCCTCAAGAAAGAGGAGGAAGTCAAAGTAGCAACTACAGAAGAAGAGAAAGTGACAGAAGAACCGGAAGAAATCCGAATTGACCCTGTAGCCCCGGACTAGCTGGAGAAGGAACTTGCAAGGAAGAAACAAGTGATAATTGAGGATACCCCCTTGGACTGGGATGAGATGCTGTCAAAGATTGGTAAAGGAAAGAAAAAGAAGGCAGCAAAGGTGATCTCAAGGGTGGAGAGAGATGACACGAATAACAGGGTAGTCCACATTGCCACTCCTGCCATGGACAAGACAAGGGAAGAGGTCACCGGTCAAGATTACAATGTACAAACCATTAACCTTGGACCGACTTCCATGGAACAAGATATAGAGGAATTTGAAGGATCCAGCGCAGTAATTGTGGGAAAGTTGAGGAAGGAAACCCAGACTAAACACGAGCTAAGAAGGGAAAATGAAAGACTGAAGAAATGTTTGGAGGAAGTGATGAAACCATTGTAGTCTCTCCACCCTTCTTCTTCTACCACTCCTAGTTTTCTACCTAAGGAAACAATCTCCGGGATCGAGAAGATGAAAGCCTCAATTCAAGCTACCACAGATTGGCTGATGGGTGTCCAAACAAAAGGAGATGATACTATTACGGAGATCTTATCTATAGGAAAGGATGCGGTCTAGGCTAAGGAGTTGTTAGAGCATATTCTGTCCGAGGACAAGGATGATTTGGATCTCCTGCTGCAGAAGTCGAGGGTTGTCATGGGACATGGAAGGGAACAATTGGGTAAGGATGGGATCCTTCCTTCCTCCAGGTCGGATGAACCGTGGGAGTGGTTCGAGGCACTGCAGATTAGGCAGAAGGCTCTGAAGAAGATACATAAATGAAGGAAATCAATTGACAGTGAGCTTACTGCAGTTTACGATGGATGCATTGCCTTCTTTGAGGTAATTACTGGCAGAAAGAAGATAGCTCTGAAATATCTGAGCTTGGAATAACTGAAGGAGTGGTGGCATGAAATTTATGCCCCAGATACAGAAGGAGTTGTCACTGGCCACCAGCTTGATGATGCAGCCACCTACCTGGTAGTGATAGATAAGTATATGGCCAACAGGGAGGATTGGAACAAAATTGTTGATCGGTCCAAGGAGGAAATTAATTCAATTAAATGTCGGCTCAAGGTTTTACCTTTGCCACTTGTCACCGAGCTGGATGGAACATTCTTGAGGGTGCATGGTTCGTTGGGGAAGAAAGGATAAGGGAAGTAGCGGTTAATGCTTATTTTGAGATTTGTGCTTCCCTATTATCACGGGGCATGCATTGGACCGGACTTCATTGAAGATTGTGTCATGGCCGACCTGGATGATGGCATTTAATGTGTGCCTTAGTTTGTTTTTCCTTGGCCGACCTGTTTTGGGCGGTTATTATTATTTTGTAAAATGTTTTGCTGGGCCGACATACCTTGGGATTTGCTATTAATAGGCATTCTTGCCTCATTGTAAAGAGTTAGACATTAGCTAGAGAGTAATAGAGAAGTGAGAGCAATAGTTAGAGCATTTTCCTTAGAAGTAATACTCAATTTCTTGAAGCAAATTCTGTATCAGAACAGTTGAATTGTTGCAACATCTTGGTGATTAATACAATTGAATACATTGTGGTTTTCCTGGTGCAATCTCTTGTGTTATTTCATCTTGCGTGGTTCTTTTGTTCTATCTTTCAAATTGCTTGGAAATCTAGGGTTTAGTATTCGGAAATAAATCAGTTTCAGTTTGGTGGATGATGTTTGTGATTTCATATTTGGAATGTTTGTAGCAATCTCTGGTCTATACTCCTAGTAACTATCTGATTGTAGTAGGCTGGTGAAGTCAACCTGGACCGAATACTTATTTATGCTTAAGTTCGATTGTAGATGCATGTCTATGGTTTGAAAATCTATATACCTTAGAAGATTGCACCGTCCTTGTAAGATTGCATTGTGAGTCGATCAGGAACTGGTTATTTGAAATTGGTCCATTCCAGATATCTGTTATTTGCATTGTTCATCCTAGGAATAGTTAGATCTTATTCAATCCTTGCACCCCTGGTCTTTTGCTATTTCTTTATTATCCGGTTAGATTTAGGATTTGAGATCATCAAATTGCAAGATTTGATATGGAAAGACTGCTTTTGCTTGTAGTAAGGTCCCATTGTGACACCGGATTTCACATTTTATCCGGAGTTGTTTATGCACCGCTATGACCTACACCCGAGAGACCTTGGGTGATTTTAGTAATTTATTGTTGAAATTACCTTTCAAGAGAGATAGAATATTGTATTATGTCTGAGTTGTTGCTGTGTAGAAACACCATCAACATGACTATACACTATCATCACAACAAAAACTAGCACTCACAATTATCGCTGACCATAGTGAACACCCCTTAGAAAAACCATTACATATGATTGTTCAAGGAACAACAGGCACAGGAAAACCATACCTAATTTCCCTCATAAGAAAAGCACTCACAAGTAAGAGCCCACAACAAAAAAGCCAACTGCTCACATTAGCTCCTACAGGGGTTGTTGCATTTAACATTCATGCATCAACTATACATTCAACACTTCGGATCCCTATTAAAGAGATGCACCCACTACAAGGACATACATTAACAACATTTCAAGAAGATATGAAACATATAAGATACATTTTGATTGATGAGATGAGCTTCATAGGTCCAAAGTTGCTACTAAAAATAGACACAAGACTGCGTGAGGCTTTCCCACACCGACAACATCTACACTTTGGTGGAGTGTCAATTATTTTGATCGGTGACCTCGCCCAGCTGCCACCCGTGATGGACAAACCTTTGTACACATCACACTCAACTGCAAAAACACTATGGAGCGAATTTACAACCGTGGTCACCTTGCAAAAAATATTTCATCAACAGGGTGAGACTCCAGCACAACAAAAATTTCGTCGACTATTGCAAAACATTTGGAATGTAGAAGCAACAGAAGAAGATTGGCAACTTTTAATGACACGCACAAACAAGCAGCTCACATCAAGAGAAAAAGAAGAGTTCAACAATTCAATGCACTTGTTTGCTACTAATGATTTAGTTAGACTACACAACAGAAAAATGTTAAAATCATTGAACCATCCAATTGCAATAAGTGTTGCGACAAGCACTAGGTATGGAATAGATAATGCAGCTAACGATGAACAACTTGAAAAGGAAGTTTTGCTTTGTAAAGGGCAATGCATTATGCTCACATCCAACATATGGACACAAGCAGGACTAGTGAATGGAGCTCTTGGCGAAGTTGTTGAGATCATTTACAGCCCAGGTTCCAAACTACCAGATGTTCCCATGTATGTTGTAACAAGGTTCGACAACTATAGTGGGCCACCATGGAACGTGCATGACCCGAAGAGTATACCGATAATACCTGTTTCCCTAGGCAATAGAAGGCAGATACCACTCACAATGGCATGGACTATTACCATACACAAAGCTCAAGGCCTAACACTGCAAAAAGCAACAATTGATATTGGTAAAATAGATAGGAAGGGACTAACATTTATAGCCATATCTAGAGTTAAATCATTAAACGACCTTCACGTTCAACCACCATTCTCTTTTGAAAGATACTCCAAAATGAAAACCAATCCATACACAATCATAAGGAAACGAGAGGAGGCTCGCTTACAACAACTATGTCTCTCCTAAATTAAGGTATGCAACTCTAATTCTTGTCTATTTGATATCTATCCCAAATTTCCATGGTGCATCAATTCCATTGTTACAAATTTCTCTCTTCCAAAACTCTCCTTCGATTGCTTATAAATCATAACACAGTTCAAACTTCAAAGCTTCAAATTGCTACTATAAGTTGATTGCACCAACACCTAATCTACCCACCTTACCACCCCATTGCTTTCATTGTACAGGTCTTGAAGACAAATCACAATGATCATAAAAGCTCGCTACCAAAAAAGAAACATGCACTTTTTCTGCATTCTCATAATATAATACCAAAGTATATCGGCCTATCGGCGTAAGTATTGCACCTCATTGGGGTGCAAGTGCTAGTTTAATTTATGCTTTACTTAAACGTGTTCAAAAATTATGGGAAATTGTGCAAAAATATATTGGATTATCATATTCTTACACATAACTTCAAACAAAACCATAGGCATAAAGATGAGCCGACACCAAATAAGACACAACCATATTAACTATTGTCTTTAATGATATTATACCAAAATACATCTCAAAATCTAAACTTAGTTCTCAAAAACTTTGTTCACTTATATCATATACCTAATCTTCTTGAATTGTCAAATAAAAATGTTCTTCTTCTTGTGTGCTTTTACCTAAAATAGACTTTTATCTTCTACCATGTACTTTGCTTATTGTTTATTAGATGAAGATAAATAAATGTTTGTGTATTAGATAAAGACTAGAAGAAACTTGACAAGAAAGTACAAGGAATCCTAAGATTGTGTCTATTTGGCCCTATTCTTCTAAATGTTTCGAAGTGAACTAATTAAGACATAAAATTTTATGGAAAATGATAGGTGAAAATTATTAAATCAAGACTCTCATAAATAGTTTATATTTGAAAATAAAATTGTATTGATGGAAACTTAAGGAAACTTGACTTTGTCAGGAATTTGAATGCTTTTGATCTTATTTTGAGTCATCTGGGATCTATCGATGTTAAGATTGATGAAAATGATAGATACATTTTTTCTTTTGTTCTTCTCTTTTGCCTAAATAATTGAAAAGCATAATTGTTACAATTAGTGGCATTGCTACAAAGTCTATCATGGATTCCCTTATTGCTACTTTGTTTAGTGAAGAAATGAAGAATCCGTGGATGAGGATTCAAAGGATGCACTTCATGTATAGGGTAGACCCAATGAAAATGATGGTACTAAAAAAGGGACAAGGATAGGTCTGAGATGGCATTGAAACCCTAAAAATAGTAGGTTCAAATGTTGGAACTTTAGGAAACATAGTTATTTGAATAAGGAATGTAGAAATAAAAATAATAATGTTGATTTCTTTACTGAAAAATCTTTCAATAATGATAGTGACGTTTTATTAATTTGTGTTAACTTTGCTATTAATAACTCATAATTGATTGATTCAGGTGCCTCATATTGTATGATAGTAGTTTTTTTATTATAAAACATATCATGATGTGGGTGTTTCTTGACAATAACAATTCACATAAGATTGTGGACAAAGAGTCTAAGGTAAATCTAATTTGTAGTTTTACTTTAAAAAAATGAAAAAAAACCACTACATTAAAATTTACTATGTGTTAACACAAACCTAATAAAAGCTCTCCTCCTCAAATACTTAAGGAGTGGCACATTTCTTTTTAACTTTTTTCTTAATGAAATGTCTCCTCCAATAGATTATCAAAAAATCTTATTATTGAAATCTCCAAAATAACCCTTAAAAACAAAATTCTAAATGATGACTCTTAATCTTTCATTACATTTATAAACTATTAAAAATAAAAATAAAATTGTAAGTGATGACGGTTAATCTTCCACTACATTTATTACGCCAAAAGTGTGTCCTTATTTGAGTTCTACAAACTCATTTTATCCATGAATAAATGAAAAGTCCCGAGAAGCCCAACAAGGTGGTTAAACGAATCTCAACCGTTCATAGTTTTTCGCCAAATTTTCGGCCTCTTTTTTTTTTGGTGCCACCTTTCACAGCTTTCCAAAATAACGCAGCAGGCTTTAGAAAATACTCTGAAATCAATAGCTTGTCTATTAAGAAAATGACAATACAAAATAATGTTTTTACAATGTATAATAGTTACAGCAAATACAACGCCGTGTAGATAGAGCAATATATTTTAACAAATGTTATTGCAGTTTACAGGTGCCAAAAATATGACAACAAAAATAATAGCTGGCAACAAAAAAGAGCGGTGTAGAACAGAGTGAGTGGTAGAAAAATATTGATGCCCTGTTGTTTAAGCACGACTGAGAAGGAAAATATTTGGCTGGATCAAAATGTGTCTCATCCATATATTCCAATGGTGCAGAAAAATTGACAAGTTCTATTAAATATATTGATTTAACATTTATTATTTTTGTCAATTTCAGTATTCCTTTTTTCACCGTCATTTTTTAAAGGCCAAATGGGAGCTTGTGTAGGGAGTTTTAAAAGGCCAAATGACAGTCAGACGCATTAGTAGAGTGAAAACCAGGTCATTTCCATGTGCCCTCTTTTACTATCCCTCCATATGTCATTAGCAAATCGATTCTAGTTAAGAATTGTTGTAGTTATTTCTCTTAAACCCCAAAGCCCAGGCAAAAAATTTCTATTTATTTATATTATTTTATACATTCTATATAAAACATTTCAAATCCATTAAAAATTAGTATTTTTTATATATAATTTATTTTTAATTATCAAATTTTATTGTTTAAAAAAATTGAATAAATTTATAAAAATATAAATATTTAATTGATACAAATTTCTTACAAGTAAGAAATGTAATTGAATAAATTTCTGTAAATATTTAATTGTTATAAATTTCTTACTTTTACAAATATAAATATTTAATTGATCCAAATTTATTACAAGAAATGTAATTGAATATATTTCAATAATTTTTGTTTTTTATATTTTATCATATAAGAATTTATTCTTGATAATCTTTTCATTAACCAAATATTTTCATCAATATAATTTCACTGGCTGGAATATTTAATACCCAAATGAGAAGAAAAAGTCCATATTATTAACAAAAATAAAATCACAAAAAGAACATTTCACAATCTTTGCAAAAACTGATGGCATAAGAGTTGGTCCCCATCAAACTTTATTAAATACATGATAAAAACACTTAAAAACTTGATCAGTAACACTCATATAGTGTGATATTTACCCTTAGATGGAAATAAACATCTCCTTCATAGGTATCGATGTTAATGGTTGCAATTCCTCTTGCCATTAAGAAATCCCCAGTACGTCCCACAACAAATATATCTTTGTACTTAACTTGAATTGGATCTTCTCCATTGAAGACCTGATGGTGCCCTTATAATTTGATGAATTCAATACAAATGTGAAGCCAAGCCAAGAACTTGCTCACTAAAATTTTGCCAAGAGAAAAGCATGAGCTACGTAGAGACATGGTAGGCCTAGGGGTGACTTGATGATTACAGCTTATTCATAACCCTTCATTTGCTTCAAGTGGGGGAATGTTAAACATGTGACATGAAGTAAGTAAAGGTGTGGAATAAAGCTTGCAACCTAGTCAAACAACATTTAAAATAGAAGTTTCTCCCAATTGCAACATTTAAAATAGAAACTTCTCACTGCCATTCTCTTCCATGGACAGTCTAATCTCTCCTCCCTCATCCACATTTTATGCATGATTTTTTATTGCAAAGTATTTCTAGAGAATTCTAAGACCTCTATTTTATAGAGGCATTTGTAATTGTTTTTTGGGAAGCAAAGAGAAAATAAAAAGGTTTTGTTTATTGTGCAACAACAACATTCAATTTTTGGGCTCTACTATTATATTGTTGTGTGTGTTTATTCTTGGTTTCATGAGCATCTTTTATGTACTCTATTTTTATTTTGTCAAATATGGTATCAAAGCCAGGTTTAAGCATATAGAAGTGCATCATCATTTTGTTTGTGATTTGATTGAAAGACAAGTGGTAGAGCTAGAATTTTGTGGCACATAGGTACAAATCATTGGCATATTTACAAAAGCATTGCCTATTGTAAAATTTGTAAAACTTAGTGACTTGTTATAGCTCAAGGAAATTGGACTATCCTCTCTAAATAAACATTATGGGGGGGGGGTGTTAGAAATAATGTTTATTTTATACAAGCTACCGTATTTTATAGGTAGACATTTATTGCATATTCCATAATTATCCAGCACAAGAAACTTCTTTCCAGATTTTTCTCTTCATCGTAGCTTTCCAGAGTCTTCCAAAGGTCTGCATAAAGATTATAAATAATGTAGCCTCCCTTCCATTCAGATAATAAGACTATAACTGTTGTGTATAAGTGTTAAGTGTTGATAATAAAAATTTTAAGTGTTTATCTGCTTTGTTCTTTAATGTGCAAATCTAATTTGTTTTGCTCTGTTTTCTCTATTTTTTTTACTATGATTATTTCCACTGCTGTATAGTTTATTATCACTATCATCACACACATTCTCTATTCAAGTCCTAATAGAACTGAATGTATTCTTCATGTAATAGAAATGAAATCCCCAAGCTCTTCCCACAAGAGGAGAGTGAAGATTGTTGTCAAGAGTAATAGGATCATCAAACACAACCAGATCTCCAAAATGGTTGTTGCTAGTCATAATGGTTGTTCTTGTTTGTATATCTATTAAGTTTAGAAGCCAAGTTCAAGGAAGTTCTATTCCTTTGAAAAATGAGTATTCCATTTAGAATGAATTCCATCACATGGAGTGATAAATTTCCTGTCATAGAATGAGATGCAAATTGAAAAAAATAACACAAATAAGAGATAGAAAGTTGCATATTATAAAAAGATCATCAATCCCCTCTCAATGCTCTCGCCGAGCTAAGTGAGGATCATAACGTATAAGTGACTTAGACATCAGTTCTTGATGATCAAAATTTCAAGGTTATGTCCTCCATGAAATTTTAGGGAAAAGATTGAAAGTCTTTAGTTCCCATAGGTTCTTTGATCGGGAATGTTTGAAGCATATTCTAATGTAGATATAACTTTCCTCAAAACACTTCAAGATTTTTGAAATGTGACAAATTAGTGTTGTTTGTTATTATATATTTTTTTTTTTTGATCTTTGGTTTTTCTCTAGCTAACTTCCAAGATAAGGCAGTCAAGGCAGTAGGCAAAGCTTGGTACCGAACTATGGTTTCTGTATAGTGACATGGCTAAAATCATTCATTTCACCTTGAATTTTGAAGTGGGTAGTTATCTTTTTTGAAGCTCTATTCAAGTTTTTGAAGTCCACACATAGCCTGATCTCTCCGTTTTTCTTACGGACTGGAACTAAGTTAACCACCCATGTTGAATGGCATATAGGGAAGATTATCCTTGTAGAAAGCAATTTTTGAACTTCTTTGAAGATCAATGGTTCAATCAAGGCATTGATAGGGCGTTGTTTTTGTCAAAATGGCTTGGCTTCGGGCTTTAGGGGAATAGTATGAGTCATTACAGTAGCATCAAATGTCTTTAGGTCTTCATACCCCCAGGCTACTGCAGCAATATCTTTCTTAAGTGCCATCAATATGTCTTTTTTGATTGCTTCAGGGCAGGCTTTCCCTATGTAGACATTCTTTTTCGGGGCCAAATCAGCTAAGTTAACAATTTCATATTCACCTCCTTTATCTTCAGCTGATATCTTCTCTCGAGCCCTTGGGTCTAAATCAAAATTATTTCCAAGGCCACCATTCCCTTGGGAATGCTATTGCTTTTTAAATTGAGTACCCCTTCTGTATCACAATCTTCGGGGTTCCAATCTCCTTGATCCCTGTTGGAATCATCAATGATCTGTCCTTCAAAAGCATATGAACTTGCTAGAAAAGCAAGGATATGTCGATCATCATCAAAAACTTGAAAGTTCCTGACATTATTAGGAATAGCAGGGGTGGATATCAATTCCACTGAGAATTTCTTAAGCTTGGAGCCTTGCATAGGTTCTAGGGTACTTGTAGCAACAACTAATGAATCGGCTATCTGATTCTCCTCTCTTGGGATTAAGCTAATCCCGAAAGCATCAAAGTCTTCAATTAAGTTCCATACCCGATTTCTATAAGCTGCCAGCCTTCTATTGTGACATGTGTATTGGCTGCGCACTTGCTTGACAACTATTTCTGAATCTCCTTTGACCACCAAGGTAGTGACCTTATGTGTGAACATCAGCCCTCGAGTTAGAGCTTCATATTCTGCTACGTTGTTAGTGCACCCGAACTACAACCTATAAGAAGCAAAGAAGGTTTTCCCTTTCACGCTCGTTAGTTCAATCCTAACACCACAGCCTGTTTTGGACTTAGATCCATCAAACGTGAGGGTCCATAGTTGATCGTGAGTTGGGGTTGGTCTTTGGGGGGTTATTGTGGGCCTTTGGATAGAATGAGCCAAGGGTGGGGCTACTTGATCTTTTGCATCAGATATAGGGAAAGGGTGCTCTGTAGGTTCTTTAGGTACACTTTCCAATTCCTACTTAGTTATATCATATAATCTGGGGCTATCCTTCTGACAGTCACTTATGCCTTTGGTTAACCCCTTGGTTTTTGGTATATTCGTGAGTGTAGGGGTGTCAAACAAACCTTAGGGTTGCTTCTCATCAATATGCTGATTCGAAAATGTGTCTGGGGAAGGTTTAATTTGAAAAGAAACTTCCTTTGAAGGTATCCTATCCTTGCTTAACATTATTGCTTCCTTAACTTCAAACGAGAAGTGATCTGCAATGGTCTCAGGGTGGCTTAAGCTAGCAACCTCAGCTTGGGAAACATGATTTAAAATGTCAATGCAGGGTTGGCAAGTCAATTCAGAATGATTTTGGTAATGTACC
>VDFB02007471.1:0-17235 GCA_007258455.2 Sequoia sempervirens | reverse complement strand
AATGTTCCCGAAAATGAAAAATTTTTGAAATGGAAAAAGTTTTCGATAATTAAAAAAAAATCCAAAAATGGAAATTTTTCTTAAAAGGCCAAAATTTTCAAGTTTAGTTTGGATATTTTATGGATTGAGATTTTAACATGTGAGCTACTAATGATGATATCTTTTTTTTAGGATTAAATAAATAAAAAGGGGGATTTGCATATGGATTCATGCCAAGAGGAAATTATGGAAGAGTTCAACTTAAATATTAAATGTGGGGCTTGCATAGGAATTTGTGCCACAACCTGTCTACAACTCAAGGATATATTTTAAACATGAGAAGACATGTGATGTTGCTTTTGTTCTCCAATGGGAATTTTTATCAATGTCTAGGTGGCAGGTTTCTTTTTTCTCATTGCTCTTGGTTGTAACAAAATTATTTAATTGGATGATGATGTATCACATGTACCAAACTTGATGCAACTGTCAGATGCTTCTAGAAGTGTAATCTATGTCATTGGATTGATTTAATCCTGGCAATTGAAATTATAATGTAAAATATATGAAAGGAAAGTTCCTTCTCATTTGTAAGGGGTTAGATTTTAGAGGTTAGATTGGTTAGATTCTAGAGTTAGAAGTTAAATTTTGCAAGTCAGTAGCTGTAGGAGAGGAGTGAGACTAGAAATTTTTATGTAAATGCTAGAGAAGTTAATGCAATTGGGTTGTTGATCCGACAAACTTTGTGTTACACTTTGACAGACTTATGGTTTCTTGTTCTTGATTGTCAATGTTAGATGTTAGTTTTCAGCTCTTTCATGAGAATGGTGAAATGTGAATGATGTTTGATTGATCTCCTACTCATACTTTTGGTGGCTTGTTGATTGTGAGTTACTGTGTAAAGTTAGTTTGAGCCCTATTTTGTGCTAAGTTCAATTGTGAATGTTTGTTTACATTGCTCCAATTATTAGGTATGTGAATGAACGTTCATAGTCTAAAAATATTCTGATTTCCTCAGAAGATTGCACTGTTTCTATGGGTTTTTAGGCTTGCCCTTGATTAAGCAGAGATTGGTTTTATTGGGGATCTATCCATTTACAACATTCATCATTGTTGTGATTGATCTTAGGAGTTAGTTTAGATATCTCTCTGAACCATTATCTCTTTTGATCTTTCTTTGAATTTGGGTTAGTATTAGGATCAAAAGAATCAACATATTGTCACATCTAATGAAAGTATACTTCCAACATTGTTCATTTGTAAGGCCCCTTGTGATTGCCAACAAATCACATTATCATTGAGTTGTTTATGAATTGTCAAGACCTAACATTAGAGACCTTGGGGTTATCTCTTGAGACTTGCTGATAGAGATTTACCTTTCAAGAGAGATAGGATATTATATTCTTTTTGATTTTTTGTTGTGCAGAGAACACCATCAACAACCCTCAACATAAAGCATAACCTATTGAACATTGGACAAATGGTCCAAAATAGTTATAGAATATTGATGGAAAATGGAGAGTGCAAGATATTTAACAAAGGAGGTGATAAGAAAGTGATGGTGGCAGTGGAGATGACAAGAAACAAAATGTTTCCTCTTAAGATGCATATAGTATCTTTGGTGCTCACAGAAAAAGGATAACAACAATAATGTTCACCAACACTCACAACAGTAGAACAACAATCAGTAGTGGAATAATAGTCTATTTTCAAGACAATCATCAAAGACCCATCCAAACTTTGGCATTTGAGGTATGGGCACTTAAGTTTTTCTAGATTGAGTTTATTTTCTAGGAAAGAAATGGTTAGAGGGTTACCACCTATTATAGAACCCAATGGGAAATGCGAAGCATCCATTTTAGGAAAATAACATAGGTAACCATTGCAATCAAAGTATTCTAGAAGAACATAAAAACCATTAGAATTAGTGCACTCATATTTGTGTGGACCCATGAAAACCCCCACCTTAACTGGAAATACTTATTTCATGAAATTCATAAATGATTACAACAAAAAAATATGGGTTTATTTTTTGAAAAAAAAATATGAAGCCTTTGAGAAATCAAATGGTCTAAGGCATTCACTGAAAAGGAGAGCGACCATTATATCAAAGCCCTTAGAACAGGTAGAGGGGGAGAGTTCATCTCCAAAGAATTTCTAAATTTTTGTAGGAGTGAGGGAATTCATAAAAAAATTACAACTAGGTATACTCCACAACAAAATGGAGTTGCTGAAAGGAAAAAAAGAACCATTCAAGAGATGGCAACAAGTATACTGAAAGAAAAAGGGTTGTCACATATTTTTGGGGTGAATTTGTAGCAACAACTGTTTACATTATTGAATAAGTGCCCCACAAATCTGTCCGTGATAGGATTCCACAAGAAGCCTAGACAAATAGCAAGTGAAGTGTTGAACATTTAAGAATCTTTGGGTGTGTGGTATATGCATTTGTACCAAAAGAGAAGAGACAAAAATTTGATGGCAAAGGAGAAAAATGTATCTTCATAGGCTATAGTGAAGAATCAAAAGAATACAAAATGTATAATCCCATCACCAAGAAGGTTGTAATCAGTAGGAATGTTGAGTTCATTGAGAATGAAGCATGGTGGATTGTTGGAATATGGTTTCTAGTGTTGTCATTGATGGCAACTAAAGTCATTGATCCAGTCCACATGTTAGCATTTGTCTATACTAGAAGGCAGTGTGAAGAACAAGGTATCTGATTGAAGCTTGAATCTGTCAAGTAGTTTGCATTACCAGGTTATTAGTTCTAGTTGCAGATCTTAGGAATTGTCATTGTGCATATGAAATGTCTTACTCTCGAGTTTTGTGTTGTCGCATCAATTGGTGTAAGAGTTAGGAGATCCAGTTGCTCGATTTTCTATTTATCAATATATGAAGGCTGACTAAGTAAATGTGGGATGTTGTGGATGTTTAAGATGGAATTTTTTAAAGTATTTTTGTGTTTGAATATTTTTTTTTGAGTCCCAACTATGCTATGGTCGACTTTGGCGATGCACATTAAAATTTATTCATGATTTGAGCCAACAGTTGGAAGACATTTTCTATTTTATTGAAGCCGACATATAACAATTGAATTCTTGGTAGAGGATATATATATGAGATTGATTAATTCATATTGGTATGCATATATGTGAGTTCGATATGTCTTGATGTGTGTGTGAATATCAAAAGATCAGTTGATTGATTTTTATTTGTGCAGAAGAGTATTTTTGTGAAGCAAATTAAGGCAGAGCAGAGCGAAGTGAAGAATCAGAAAGAAGGTCCAAAATCTAATCTATGAGCCTAACCAAAACTATAATCAGGAATTTGTAGATGTTATCTATTTATTTCAACCTTTTTTGTAATCCAAATATTTTGTAAGGCAGTGAGCCTTCCTTATTTTGAGCAATGAGCTCTAAGTAGTGTGCCTGAATGCAAGTGCATTCCCATTTTGTAACACACTATATTTAAGAACTCAAATTTTGGATTGACCTCCATCGTGGTTTTTCCCCTACCAAGGTTTCCACGTAAAAATCCTTGTGTTATGGTGTTGTGGCTTATTGTTTCATGTTCATGCATCTTTCATTTGATTAAAATTTTTAAGCACTTGGAAGGATAGATTAATAAAGATTAAAATTGCACAACACTGATTCACCCCCTCTCTTAGTGTTGCTTGAGTCCAACAATTGGTATAAAGTTGAGTTCCTTTAAAAAAATTTAATGGCTTGAGGTAGATCTTGGAATGTAATGGACCCTGGTAGTCTTCAATAGTAGCTTGTGGTGGCACTTGATGATCTTGATTAGTCTAAGGTAGAAGTCTAAGAATTGAAAGGAAATCTTAAGGATGCTGAGAAATTCATTCAAAAGTTGAAGGATCGGGTTATTAAATCTAGGGAAAGGAGAAAGGACCTATGTGATTAGATAAAGAAAAAAGAGAGAAAAATTATTGAAGGAAGCAAAAGGATGGATGACGATCATCTGAATCAAACCTTGAAGGAAATAATTGAAGAATGTGAAAAGCTTTCCAAAGACAATGCTACCCTAAAGCGTGAGATGGAATCTATGATGATAAAACTGACTAAGGAGATTGAAGATAGAAAGAAGAAAGAGAAGAATCTTGCCCAGTCTCTAAAAGAAAGATCTGATGAATGCAACAAAATAAATAGAGAATTCATTCAGTTGGAAATGGAACTGCAACAATCTAGAGACAATGAAGAAGATCTTGAAAAATAGATTGTTATTCTTAGAAATGAACTAGCTACTGCAAATGAATACAAGGAGAAGTTCAAGATCAGTTCTATTAATCTTGATGAGCTAACTCAAGGGCAGAAGAATGCAAATAATAAGTGAGGCCTTGGTTATGAAAAGGAGAAAGTTTTGGATCTAGACAAAGGAATTTCAAGCAAAGAAATCTAATGGACAAAGCAAAAAGGTGTCTGGTAAGACAACCTAATGCTCAAAATTTTAATGGATATTGTTTTGCTTGGAATAAATTTGGTCATATGGCTGCTCAATGTAGAAGTAAAATGAAATCAACTGATTCATCATTTTTTGGTCAGTGATTCAATTGCAATAAATTTGGTCATAAGTCAATTGAATGCAAAAATGTGTCAAACAACTTTGTCAATAGAAGGAATGTGGAATGTTATACTTGTGGAAGATTTGGGAATATTTATAATCAATGCAGATCGAGAAGAAATTGATTGAATGACTGGTTTGGACAAGGAAATGTTGTGTGGTTCAATTGCAACAAATATGGTCACATTGCAAGATTCTACAGAAACAAGAATATGGATAGAAGAGGTTCGGTATACAAAGATAGAAATATGTATAGAAATGATAAAGGAAAAGGGAAAGTGACTATGGATGAAATAAGAGATCAAATGAAGAATACATGGGTGAAGAAGAGTTCCTTTGTTGTAGGAAATGAGCCAGCACCAGAACCTGCTTCTAGTAATCTTTCTGAGAACTAGTCTTAGGCCTTTGGCCTAGGGGGAGTTGCCAAGAAAAATCCTTCAAACCCCCTGCTAGTGATTTACACTGGGATGTGGATGATTGCAGTGGTTGCACTATTGATCTACAAATGCTATGGAATCAGTTGGAAAGGATATTATGCTGAGTTAAAGGTCCACAAAAGTTTTTGGTTGACAATTGAGAAAATAGGGTATCCGGACAAGTTGGGGAAAAAGCATTTTTTATAATAAAAGTTAGGTGTGTGAGATATAAAAAGGGAGTTGAAACCCTCATTTTCCACTTTGTGTCAAAGAAAAGGAGAAGGCGAGCATTTTGCATCATAATTTTGAAAGCATAAAGAGAATTCGGTAGTGAAACCCTAATCCATCAAGTACTTCGATTGTATTGAGAAATTTGGTGTGCGGTTGAAGAATTTCTTTGGTATTTTTAAGTCATGTGTACGGAAGGTAAAATGGAACAATTCAAAGGAATGGTAAAAATAGATGAGTATAGCAACAAGAAGATTAGAGCTGAAAGAAACATGTTGTCAAATGATGAATTGAAATGGTTGAATGAAGCAAAACACAAAAGCTTGGATATTTGGAGTGAATTTCCTTATTTCAGAAACGTAGAAATCATTGAGTTTATTCTAAATAGATTGAATGATGACATTCTAACTTTGGATAAACCGTACCATATCTTGAAAGAGGTGATCATAGTTTTAACTGGGTTATGCAAGGTTGGGGAAGTACTGAGGAAGAAATCACTCTAAAATAAAGAAGTCGAAACCCTAACCGGAGTAACTGGAGACCAAAGGGAATTAATAATATCCATAATTAAGGATTCAGTGACAAGGTACATTGCATGTGGAATATCTTACAAAACCTTTTCTAAAAAAAAAGAAGGTGCTACTTTGGTAGGTGCAGTTTATATTTCACACAAGATGATAATGGAAGATCAGGATTTTTATCTTTATGGATTGTTGAAAGATCAACTAATTTAGAACGTGCAATTGACAAAGGAGATAGGTTACCCTTTTAGGTTTGGTACTTTGGTTATATGCCTTGTGATGTATTTTATAAATTGTTTACCCCTAAACAACAATGTAACATGGGAAGAGAGTGAACCAGTTTGCAAGTAGATTTACATATACTCTAACAATTTGGAAAACTGTGATCAAATGTATGAAAGTTTATTTAAGGGTTTGGTAAGCAAGTTTAGATCAATTGGTATCAAACAATGCATAATCACTACAAACAACATTTATAACTATTGTCTTCAATGGCCTCATGCAATCAACAAGTACAAAGAGAAGTTGGAACAAATTGAAACAAAGCTAAACAATATTGGTCCAAACTTTGACATGTCTTAGGATGTTGATGGTGCAATCAAGAAAAGAATTCAAGAACTGCAGTCAGAGAATACAAATGTTCAGAACACCAGGAACAGGATTGTTGACACTTTTTGGAAAGTGAAGGACATAACCGAATGTAGGCTGGAACAATTGATTGAGATACTGAGGAAGAGAGAAATATTGGAATATGTCTTCACCATTCCAGAATCCCTCATCAAAATTATCAACTAGAAATTTGAGAATAACAACATGATCATAATCACTAGGATTGTAATGGAAACATGGAAGAATTTTCTTCTAGAGTTGAAGGAGAAGCACAAAATAATCTTCAATTAGCAGTTGTATTTCTTCAAGTTTTTGTATCAATTTTTGCACAAGTTTTGGTTACACTTCAAAAGGGGGAGAAAGAATTTTTTTTTCATTAATGTCAATGGGGGAGAGAGAGCAATGAAAAATGCCTTATCAAACTTAGGGGAAGTTTTGTTGAGTTTTTTCACCTATGGCGTTTTGAAGCTTTGAAGGTTCTGACACTTAGTCATTTTTCACTAAGTGTTGCCATCAATGCCAAAGGGGGAGATTGTTGGCATATGGCTTCTAGTGTTTTCATTGATGGCAACTGAAGTCATTGATCTGGTCCACATGTCAGCATTTGTCTATACCCAAAGGCAGTGTGAAGAATAGGGTATCCAGTTGAAGCTTGAATCTGTCAAGTAGTTTGCATTACCAAGTTATCAGTTTTGATTGTGGATCTTAGGAATGGTCATTGTGCATATGAAATGTATTACTCTTGATTTTTGTGATGTCGCATCAATTGGTGTACGAGTTAGAAGATCTGGTTGTTTGATTTTGTGTTTATCAATATATGAAGGTCGACTAAGTAAATGTGGGATGTTGTGGATGTTTAAGATGGAATTGTTTGAAGTATTTTTGTGTCCAAATATTTTGGTTTGAGTCCCAACTATGCTATGGCTAACTTTGGTGATGCGCATTAAAAGTTATTCATGATTTGAGCCGACAGTTGGAAGACATTTTCTATTTTATTGAAGCCGACATATAGTGATTGAATTCTTGGTAGCAGATATATATATATATATATATATATATATATATATATATATATGAGATTGATTAATTCATTTTGGTATGCATATGTGTGATTTCGATATGTGTTGATGTGTGTGCAAATATTAGAAGATCAGTTGACCAATTTTTATTTGTGCATAAGAAGATTTTTGTGAAGTGAATTAAGGCAGAGCAAAGAGAAGTGCAAAATTGGAAAGAAGGTCCAGAATCTAATCTATGAGCCTAACCGGAACTGTAATTAGGCATTTGTAGATGCTATCTATTCAGTTCAACCTTTTTTTGTAATCCAAATCTTTTGTAAGGAAGTGATCCTTCCTTATTTTGAGTAGTGAGCTCCAGGAAGTGTGCTTGAATGCAAGTGCATTCCCATTTTTTAACACTATATTTGAGTACTCAAATTGTGGATTGACCTCCATCATGGTTTTTCCCCTAGTAGGGTTTCCAAGTAAAAATCCTTGTGTTATGGTGTTGTGGTTTATTGTTTCTCAGAGACACATAAAATTGTCCTAGGCTTGCAACTCCTTAGATGATTCAACATTGCTCCTTTCATTTAATAATTAAATAATTTTAATTATTTAATTATTTTCTAAAGTCATAATTTTTCTATTACCAAATAATTTTAATTATTTAATTGGTTCATTTTATCTTTATTCTCCTTGATTAATTAAATAAATTTTTATTTATTTAATTACTCCACTAATTGTCTTCCTTCTAAAATTAAATAAATTCTTATTTATTTAATTTTTGTCCACTTTCCACTATAATTAAATATTTTTTATTTAATTATTCATTAGTCTTTTTCATAAATTAAATAAATTTTTATTTATTTAATATGGTCCACTTCTTTTCTGAATTTTGAATAAATCATTATTTATTCGTAAAATGATTCTTTTGTCACATTCCTCTATAATTAAATATCTTTATTATTTAATTGTCTATTGGTCACCTAAATTAAATACTTTTATTATTTAATTTCCAACCTTTTATCCTGCCAATCTTATCTTCCACATCAAATCTTATATTCTTGACATCTCATTTAATTTCAGCCCTTGATTGAATTATCTTATAATTCAATCTTAGCCATTCATTTCTTGTCATTGCCCTAATTCTGACCTAACCCCTGGTCCATACTACAACATTCAATCTTTGGCCATTGATTTAGACATCTTATTGACATCCAATCTCAACCATCAATCCAAATCAGACATTTCCTATAAATAAACTCTCTCATAAGCCATTTGGGGGTTGATTCTTCAAGTGTCCTCATGCTGTCAAAATCATTCTTCAGTCTTTCATCCATTTCTATCTATTGTCATTTAGCTATCATCCCCATGTCAATGTTATGCTGCTAAATTGAGCAACCAACATTCCTCCAACAATCAACCTTCAAAATCTTGCATTCTCATGCAAGTGGAGAAGAGCCATGGAGGTCAATCAAGTCTAGTTTGAAAATTGGTTTGCATTTCCTTTGTTTACTTGCATTTTCATTCTAGTTTGTACTTCATGGTGCTTGATAGGGTTTAGTTAATTTGTTGTTTTCAAAATTAAATTTGAATTTTTCCCTATTTACAGCTTCATGTTCATGCATCTTTCATTTGATTAAATGTTTTAAGCACTTGGAAGGACAAATTAATAAAGTTTAAAATTGCACAACATTGATTCACCCCCTCCCACTATTGCTTGATTCCAACATGGACAACACCACAGGTATTTCAGTCACAATACCCCTTGATGATGAAGAAGCTCTAGAGGATAGCAACTTAGGAGGAGCTCAAGAGAGAAGCAACTCAAGGAGAAACTACTGCAAAGATTTGGGAAACAAAAAATCTAGCAACACTCAACAAAACATCATTGGATAGGGACAGCAAAGTACCAGCTCTAGAGTGGGTGATCCCACAATACTGGTTTACAATTTTTGGCCAAATTGGACACTAAACTAATTTTTTCTGACTAAATCTTCACTTTCGGGCACATATAGCGGATAAACTGTGAGGAATTTGAAGATGATGCAAACTAGTGATTTGTGACATTTTGTCTATAGATTCTAAATATTTTTTTTTTCAAAAATTTTGGAATCAGATTGCACTTCTTTTTCCATCTCCTTCAAAACTATTTTTATCAAAACACCATTTTTAAGGAGTGATGCTCACTGTATACAACATAATTTTTTTTATATGAAAGATAAAATTCTATTTTTTCAAATTTAGATTTGTAACTACAATACTAACCATTTCATTTGGTTTCATAGTGTTTTATTAAATATTTTCTCCTTAATCAAGTTTTAAAGTCAAACCAATTACAATTCAGACATAAGCAGACTGTATACAACATAATTTTTTTGTATGTATTAAAATTCAATTTTTTTTTACTGATCAAGGACATCAATACTTAGCTTGATATTTTTAAAATTTTATTTTGATAATTTTCTATTTTTCCACGTGTGCAGAGCAAAGAGCTTTATTTTCGGTGAAAACCTATGTTTAATCAAACTAAAAAATAAGCATATAAAACCAAAACATATTAAAATTATATTTGATGGATAGCTCATTCCAAGGACTACCATCATCCAATTGGGTCTATGAAGTCTCCTCTATTTTCATCCTCAACTTGATCTTCGAAGGGAAAATTTTTGCAGAAATTTGGTGCTAGAGGGGGAGAAGGGGGGAAAAGGGGGGTTCGAATGAACCCAAGTTCGAGGGAACCCCCTCTTTTCCATTGTCTTCATTATTAAAAAATAAAAATAAAAGTGAGTCCCTTCATTTAATATGGTTTTCTCGAACTAAGGTCCATTCAAACCCCTTTTGGGTCCATTCAAACACCCCAGTTCGTGCGAACCCCTCTAAAGCAAAAAAAATAAAATCATAAGAGCATTTTTTCAATTTTCCTTCCTCACTGGAATTGTAAACTAGTTTTGTTGGTTTACCCAGTACAACAAAGTGGTAGCTCCAAAAATCAGTAGTACAACAACTCCAAAGGTCAGATTAGCAATAACTCTGAAGGTAATTTAGACCCTACACTTGCATCATTGATGCCAAAAAATATAAAGAGTGCGAGGGAGATTTATGACAGCACACAACATGTTGGTTTTGATAAAAAATTGGATTTTGCATATTCTCCTATAGTGATCCAATGCACTTTGAGGAATCTATGAAAGAAGAGGAGTGGTGTAATATCATGGATGAAGAGTTGGATGCTATAGAGAGGAATGGAACATGGTAGCTAATCGATTTATCCAAAGGTAAACAAGTGATTGGAGTGAAGTGGGTCTACAAGACCAAGTGTACAACTGAGGGTAAAATTGAAAAACATAAGGAAAGACTAGTTGTCAAAGGATACAAACAACGACTTGGTATAGATTATGATGAGGCTTATACACCAATTGTGAGGTTGGAACAATTTAGGCGGTCATAGAAATTGTAGCCCAACATAATTAGAAGGTGTTTCAAATGAATGTGAAATCAACCTTCTTGAATGCAGTGGTGAAAGAGGAAGTGTATGTGGAGCAACCACTTGGCTATGAAGTCCCAGGGCAAGAGGAAAAAGTATATAAGCTTCGAAAATCTCTTTATGGGCTAAAATAAGCACCTCAAATGTGGTACAAAAGAATAGACTCATATTTAGTGAGTAATGGATTTAACAAAAGCAACAGTGAGCCCACACTATACATCAAAGCAAAACAAGGTGATATTTTAACATTTGTTTTTTTTTAGATGATTTATTTTTTACTGGTAACAATTATAGCTTCATTGCTAATTTCAAAGAGGTGATAAAAAATGAGTTTGAGATGATAGATTTAGACTTGTTGAAATATTTTCTTGGAATTGAAGTTCAAAAAATAGAGCATGGCATATTTATTTTTCAAACTAACTATGCCAAATATATTTTGAGGAGATTCAAAATGGAAAACAATAAATCTACACCAAAACCAACAAGAATAGGTTTGAAACTAAGCAAAGAAGATAGTAGTAAGGAAGTGAACCCAACCCTATACAAGAGCATGGTTGGAAGTTTGATGTACTTGACATCAACTAGACCTGATTTTATGTATGCAGTAAGTCTAATTTCTAGGTTCATGGAGAAACCTAAGGACACACATTGGCAAGTAGGAAAAAGGATCTTGAGATATGTGAATGGTACATCAGGTTATGGCATCATGGATACTACTTCTAATGAGTTCAAGATGGATGGTTTCATGGTTAGTGATTGGGTAGGTAATGTAGATGATATGAAGATCACATTGGGATATTTGTTCCACATGGGTTTGAGTGCAATATCATGGGCATCGAAGAAGCATCCCATTGTCTCTCTCAGCACAAAAAAAGCTTAATATATTGCAACAAATGCAACATGTCAGGCTATTTGGTTGAGGAGGATCCTTGCAGATTTGAAAGAATAACAAGAAGACGACATAGTTATTCATTGTGACAACATGGTGAAATTGAACTTCAATATTGAAGATCAAAGCAACAACTTGTTGATATCTTCACCAAGGAATTTCCAAAAGATAGTTTTGAATGCCTAAGAGATAGGCTTGGCATTGTAAACAACTTTAGAGGTTAGCTCCAAAAGGAAATTATAGATTGATATCTTACTTCATATTTAGGGGGAGTGTTGGAATATTTTAATCTTTAATCAATTATCTCTCAAACTGCCCCAATGTAAACCTGTAGCCACTTGACCTACCAAAATTTAATGAGGTAGGTGATTTGAATTTCAATTGTAGTGCTCATTTTTGAGCTTGCATATACAAACAAAAGGAAAGAATGTCACCATAGTTTTTAGTGCAATAGTTTTTTGTGTTGGGATTGGAAGAACCTACAACAATAGAAGAAGAGAATGTTAAGCTGAGACATTAGCAATGCATAAAGGAATGTTATCAGGCACAACGAAAAAACAACACGGTAGTCAGTTTTTATTTAGGTGAATATACATCACCAAGTATTGGACAGTAGTCCAAACTGTATGTGGCATATTTTGTATTGTAAAACAGAGATAGTACTCTATAGTTTTTGTATTTTGAAGTGAAAAGGAATATATGAATATATAAAGTTGTTTTTCTTTGTTATCCTTTATGTTGTCTTTGTGTATTATTTTTCCTATTCTATCCACCATCCTATCATAGTAGTGACTATGCATTGTTGCACCCCTGCCTACCAAAAAAATAATGGAATGAAATGAACTTAGAAAAATCTAGATTTTTCCTTAAAAAAATAATTTATTATCTGATTTTGAAATATTTGCATGCAAATTTAAAACATAAATCAATGAAAATGAAAAAAAAAGAATTTCAATAAAATTGACAAAAAATAATTGAAATGGAAATAAAATATTCCCATCCAATTGACAAATCAATGTTTATTTGACTTTTATGGGATAATTGAGATTTTGGAAGCTTTTACTATTAAAAAACAACTAATTTACCATTAAAGAGCAGCTAAAAATTATTTTCTGACTACTTAGTAGTGGTTTGTAGGTGTGATACTTTTTTGAAGCTCAAATATCACACTATATTTAGCCTATCGACTAATTAATACTAGTACTAGTACCTAACAAAGGTTCAAGGATGACACTGATAGAAAACTATATGTATGTTATGTTAGAGAGTATGTGTTTGTGCATGGATGTGTTGCAAATTCTAGTTGCATGTGGTTGGATTAAACAATTAATAATATGTTCTAATATATTGGATGAAATAAAATTAGAAAAATATAGATTTTTCCCTTAAATAAATTAAGTATTATCTAATTATGAAATATTTGTGTACAGATTTAAAACATAAATCAAGACAAATGAAAAAAGAAAGTTGCCATCAAATTGAAAAAAAGCACTGCAAATGGAAATAAAATGTTCCCATCCAATTGTCAAATCAATATTTATTTGGCTTTTATGTGATAAGTGGGAGTTTGGAGGCCTTTACCTAATATTTTGGAGGCTTTTACCATTAAACGTCAACTAGTTTACCATTAAACGGTAGTTGAAACTTGTTTCCCAAGAACTCAACAGTGGTTTGCAAGTGTGAGATAGGTTTTAGGCTCAAATATCACACTATATGTATCCTATCGGCTGATTATTATAATAAATAAAGTTACATTAATAAAAAATAAAAATAAAATGCTATATTCCTAATAGAAGGAGGAATGAACATGAAGAATCGGTATATCAACCAGTAAATATTTAAGAATCTAGTTGGATCTATACAATTGACTTATATAGAATGATATAATTTGCATGATGATGGAAAGCATATGAAGGATGGTAAATCAATTCCTTTGCTTAAATCATTTATTTCACATGGTTTGATCAATTTCTACTCATAACATCATATTTATTGTTTAGTAATTGACCTGCATACCTAGATGCATTATTCCTTAATTGGATGAGGAGATCAGAGAATGATATTCACTTAGACCTCTACACCAACCTTTGGCAGCAATAATCTCAAAAAAAATCCTCTATTTCATTATTGGTAGTGATGTGAATTGGAGAAAGAGATTAAGAATAATAGTAGATAGAACAAAGAATAATGAGTTTACAAAATTTTGTGTCCTTTCTTTGATTATCCTCTCTCCATTTTATGCTTGATCTCACTTCTATCATTCCCATATTCAAGTATAGTTGTGTTAAATGTGAAATGTGGCAGTGTTTTCCATAGTTGAGTTTTACTTTACTAAGTGATGTAGGAGGGATGTAAAATCCCTCCTACATAATTCTTTTTCAGTTGGAATGTGGCACAAATATCTTGGTTAATCTCCATGACTTGGAATATAGTTATGTTGGAAGTTTGAGGAGTTTTTCATTGGTATGGTTAAACTAGAAACATGTGCATGAGCTTATATAGTGTTTCCATTGATGCAAACATTGTGATTTGATGTCTAAATTGAGGAATAGTTGATTGGTGAAGCATGAGAAAGCATGGAGATGGTATTCCAGCATAGAGATGAAGATGTTTTTCTCTAGTGAAGAACATATGGATTGATTATTTGACTAAGTGGTAGAACATAGTTTTTAATGTACAAAGCATCAATTTTTTGGTTTGCATTGGCTCACCTTGAGGTATTTCTATTTGTGGTTCTAAGGAAATTTTGGTACATGTTTGAGGACCTTAAATCCAAAGTTTCATGTCTTTATGTCCTCCGATGCAAAAGTTATGGTTAATAGAATATCAAGTTTTCTAGTGATAATATAATCAGAATAGAGTGTAAGTTTGAATTGGTTCACATTCCACTACGGAAGCATATTTGGCTATGCAGATATGTGGGAGTGTTTATAGGTGTTAGAAGGATGTGTAGTCCAAGTGGCATGTGTTTTTGAGGTCTGCATGTTAGTTTGTGGATAATTAATTGGTGTATTTTGGTGTTGTCTCACTAGTAGTGCAAACCTAACAAGTTTAGAGTCATGTGGAAGAAGAGTTGATCAGTTATGCGAGAACTATTATAGGTCTACCCTGACCTATTTGATGCATTAAATTTTTTAAATTATGGCATGAAGTGTGTGTGTTTGATCTTAAGCTAAAAAATTATTGTTTTACATGATACATCTAATTAGGCTAATCTAATTGATGTTATAGGTGTTTCTGGATGTTATGGGTTAAATGTGAGATCATTTTTAGTGTTGTAGCAATAATGTGAGATGTGGTGTGTACTATAGAAAAGGTGTGATGTGAATTTCTAAGAAGATCGTGTGCATATGATGCGAATGTTGAGCAAAGCAGAGTGTTAGAGAAGAGTAGTATGAAGTGTGTTGATTCAATGTTTTGAACTTCAGTGGAACTGTATCTCATACATACTGTAGATGCATTATTATTGGTTCAAATCTTGGCAGTGAGCCACCTCTCTTTTCTATATTTCTTTCATTCTGTGGGCAGTGAGTCCACCTCAAAGTGAGCCTTTCTGTAATATGTTATGACTAATTATAATATATCGTGAGCTAATCCTCACCGTGGTTTTTCCCTTTTTTGTGTTTTCCACATAAAAATCTAGTGTTCATGTGTAATATGCTTTGATGATTGTTTCATGGTTTCTTTCCTTACTACAAATTAAATATGATGTGTAGAATGAATGTTTAAATGTTTAAGTGGTTTTAGAGATACTAATTCACTCCTCTCTTAGCATTCAGGATGTTCAACAATTGGTATCAGAGCTTGGTTCCTTCAATTGGCTTAATGGTAAGGTAGATCTTAGTGTTGAACACATGGCTACTAGGAAATATCATACACCTCCAAAAGAAATTCCTATGGTAGGATTTACTAAATAAGATTGCATTGTTTATATGGAATGAGAACTCAAATCTTCCCTGGATGATTTGGATAAAGCAAAATCTAAGTGTAGACACTAAAAAAAGTCCTGAGTCTATGAGCGTCATTTTTCTTGGTCCTCATCCTCCAATAATTGAATAATTTTAATTATTTGATTATTCTTGATCATATTCCTCTATTAATTAAATAATTTTTAATTATTTAATTAAGTCACTTTCTAATCTTTATTCTATCCTGATCAATTAAATAAATTAATTGCATCACTAATTCTCCCTCTTCAATAATTAAATAAATTATTATTTATTTAATTATTCCTTTATCACCTTTCGTCTATAGTTAAATAATTATCATTAATTATTTATCTATTCATGGGTCTTTTAATTCTTCTATAGTTAATTGATTATCAAAATTATTTAACTATCCCTTGTCATTTTCCCCATTAAATAATGGTTGAATAATCATTTTAATTAAATGCTCATTTTTCATTTTCTTCAAATAAATAATTCGAATGAATTATTTATCCTCCACTTGTCCATTTCCTCCATTTTCCTTTTTCGAATAAATAATTTGAATAAATTATTTATGCCTCCCTTTTGGTCAAATATTCCTTGTTCATTAATCTATGTCATGACCTTTATTTTTGTCATAGCCGTTAGGCGTCATAGCTGTCAGCATTACAACCTTCATTACCCACCTCTTTTTGGTGCATCAATTCTAGACTGTTGATCTTGGCATCTTTCTGGAAGCTTGATCTCAACCATTTATTTCGTAACCTCCCTCTTATGAATCCTCATCCGTAAATCTTGGAATCTTTCTAGAAGATTGATCTCAGTTGTCCACTCAAATGGTTTTCTATAAAAGCAACCTTCCTCTCCCATTTTTTCCTGAACAACCATTTTTTCTCCAACTTTCTACTTACAATTTACAGGTATTTACACAAGTATACTTCAAAATCTAAGGGAAAAGATTGCAAAAGGAGAAATAGGAGAGCAAGAGAAGTGATTCAAGTGCAAGCTTGGGGAGTATTTTGGTTTGATGCTTTCATTTTACTCAGTTTTGTTTGTTTTCTCTTGTTTAGATGTGGTTTATAGCTTAGAGGTGTTGGTTGTCACTTTAACTAGGCTAGGAATGATATAACCCCATCTTACATTGGTGAACCCAATGTGAACAGTAGTTTTTACAAAATTTTGTATGGTTTTTGGTTGTTTTTGCAGATTTTAGGTACAAAATGATGCAACTAATTGACACAACGATGCATTTTCCAAGAAATGACGCATTTGACAGAAGAAGCGATGCATTTGAATATAAACAAAACATATGTTGAAGAACTTCATGGGTAGGAAAATTCAAATTCAAAAACACTATACAATCGCTCTGGTGCAACGCAACATAGTGACACAATTGCTACACGGAACGACGCATTTTTCTACTTGGTATAAAGTTCTAGTTTTACTACCTTTTTGATTTTTTTTTTGAGTTTTTCAAGTAGAGTAGTGTTTTCTGGTTACTAATCTTCTATTTGTAGCATGTGGCTTTGGAGTGGAGCTCCCAAAAACTGCTTCTTTTGAAGAAACACAAAAAATGAGCTATTTTCATTTCAATTTCAACAATT
>VDFB02007469.1:0-19984 GCA_007258455.2 Sequoia sempervirens | reverse complement strand
TAATAATATAGTTCTCTAATTGCATTCAAGTTTCATCTTTTACACCAAAAATAATTGTCCAATGAACCGATTTGTTGCACCAATTATTCTATTGACAAAATAATCTATATAACATCAGGATATGGAGGGTTAAAAAAAATATCAGTATGTTTTTGAAGTCAATGTCAAAGAAGTCGAGAGGGTTAACAAAATTATTGGTTAAGTATAATTTTGCAATTAATTATGTTTGAATTTCTCATTAACTTTAGTTTTGTAATCAATTCTTCTTGACTTTTTCTTTCAAAATTCTCTAAACAACTCAAAAAACAACAAAAGAAATGGCCATTAAAAGGCAACTCGCACTTTTTTGAAGAATTTTTTTTTAATTTTATTTTTATTGAATATCACTAGTAATTTCCTGCTTTACTAGTTGTTTTTCATCCCTTCCAATTAGGCCCCTTCAATGCATTCCTTCTTCTTAAAGGATTGCATAGTTTGGGCATAGATTGATAGCCAGTAGCCACAAAATGCTCAGCAATTAACCCCAATCTAAATCAAGAGGCACAAATCTAGGTGAAGAAGATTGAATCTATCTATCTACTAGTCATCACAATCAAGAGTTCCAATTCCACTCACAAACATGCCCAATCTCAAACATCTGACATACACAATCCAGGGATTAAGGAAACAATGTATATAATTTGGAAATGAAAATTAATTACTCAAACAGGATGACTGGTAAAAACATAAGGCCTAGTTAAAAGTGAAAAAATACACAATAAAGTGTTGAAATTGAATAAAAATTCAATCATACACAACTAAATTGCATGAAAATTCCAAGTAAAATTACGAGGAGAGGTACTCTTGTGGTGGATTCTAAGCCCACCCCTTAGATGGTCGTGACAACCCATCCCAAGAAGTAAAAATTACAAAATCAGAAACCCAAAAAAAGAAGCAATTAAGGTTATTAGTTAAAAGACCCCAAAACTCCTTCATAAAATTTATATTCTTTTCCATAAATGCAGTAAGTTGAATTTGAATTTGAATTTGAATTTGGATATAATATAAATTAACTTGTGCAGTACAAAAGTGTTATATAACAACAATTTTGGTTTCAATAAATGGAACATCCATCTTATTATGCAGTTGCATTTTGTATTGAATGACATTTGTAGGAAAGACATTATGCTATCACCACAAATATTGTTCATATCAACATGTTTAAATTATTTTTGGTTGTGAGAAAAAGGTTTGTCTAGAACTCATTCAAATCTTGCAATATGTCACTATTTTAACAGGAAGTGGTTGGAAAACCATAAATCTTTACTCCATGTAATATAAACACGATCACCTTTGGCAACTGGTTTGTAAGGGAAGAAATAAATCCAGAAAATACAGTGCCTAGGGTGAACTCTGCTCCATCATACTCAAAAGAAAATAAAGATGCAGAAAAGAAACATGAGGAAATTTTTGTGGATGCCTTTGGAATACTATTGTTAGTAGCATCCTTTGGTGTCTCCATCCTTTTTGGATCAAATGAAATATTTCATTTGTCTTGTTCTATATCTTTTAATATATATTTGACTCTCTCATTTTCAATGTTCTTTTTGACTTCTGAGTCAGTCATAAAAGTCTCGCAAATGGCAAATTCACCCCAGCAATTTACTGACAGAAAATTCATTGCCAACAATTCACCACGGAAAAATTTACCCTTATGACAATTCACCGCGCAAAAAATTAATTGCATGAATTTTTGTCGGTGAATTTTCCATGGCGAATTGTTGACGGTGAATTTTCCATCGGTGAATTGCTGGCGGTGAATTTTCCTAGAGCCAAAAGTCTCATGATGCCCAAATTTAACAAAACTATCTAGCTCCTCCACAATAGACTAACATGTGAAGGTCTTAAATGTCTCCTCTTATAAAACGAAATCTCCTCAAGTAAAATAACTGTCTCCTCTTCTCTTCCACTATTTCCATCAACAACAGTTTATCTATTGAAATAAAAGAAGAAACTAATCCAATAGTTTAGGCCGAGGACTATGGAAATTCAAGGCCGTGACCTCTAGTTCCACAACGCCTCGAACGTAAAGGGCACCAGGAATAGACTCCATTATTTCCATCAAGCTTTAGAAAAGGAAAAGAAAAATAGTATATCTTTAAAATTTGTTCCATCTACGTCAAAATAGAAAATCAAAGAGACATATTTTTAAATAATAATAACTGTTTCAAATAAAAAATATTCGAAATTTTCAATAATGCAATCAAAATCTTACGAAAATATTTTCAAATAATAATAACTGTTTCAAATAAAAAATATTCAAAATTTTCCATAATGCAATCAAAATCTTACGAAAATATATTCTAAATTTCTCTCAGGAAGCCACAACAATCTGAAAGAAATTCTTCAACCCTTATTATAATTATAATAGATTCTCTTAAAAAATTTGCTGTCATTTAACTTAAAAAAATTGAATAAATGCTTCTATATTTATTTCAACTAATTAATGTTTTTATAATGTCAATAAAGTACTTAGCCACAATTTTTTGTAGATTTGTTAAGCAAGCTATAATTCTTAGCCTTTAGGTAAGCTTTAGATCTTTACACTAAGATCCTTGTAAGATCAAAAAATTTGAAGGAGGCACATGTACTATACTCTAATCATTGATTTTTTCAAAAGAGTCTGAAAAATAAAATAAAAATAAGAATAATAAGAATATTCAGTGAAGGGTTTTAAGGTCAAAATCTTTGTTCATGCCTGTAATTTTGACGGATATCCGAGCTTGATGTCAATTTCACATATAATTTTGATGTTAACAGGCAAGAACTCTGTAATAAATAGCTCCCCATAAAACTTCAGAAAAGTTTTCATGATAAACAAACCAGAAATAAATAAGTCTAGAAATGCAACTTAAATACGATCTTTTATTTTACATACATTAAGCAAGGAAGATATATTACTATGGCTGTTCAAACTGTGTGATTTTATTTCAAGGGTGATGATTTTCATTGTGTCCATGATGTTTATTCTCCGATTACAGTGATAAAAGCCAATTCCTATCCACAGAGATTATAACATATAAAAAGCTAATGATCAAATTATTTTATATTACTACTGATAAGAATAGTCGTTTTATTATCCTAACAGATAGATAGTATTACTACCAGAAGAAGCAAAAGCAGAAGACGCCATGAGCAATACCAAGAACACATACACATATCCCTTCGCCATCTACTCACACACCTATTCAAACGTTATCTATTCTGTGAGATAAAGTTTTAGGTGTGATGTTACTACTTATACATCTCCACGCAATTTATTATTAGTTTCAGTAACGAGAGATTCAAAGTGATTCTTTTGGAGTTTCGCATCAACACAGAGATTCCAAACAGCCGTTGAGATGTTGTTGGTGATGGTAAATTTATTCTCTTCCACATGGAAAATATCAATTTGAACATCGAAATTATCGAGCACTACCTAACAAATAATAACAATAAAATTTATCTTTGTTGGCACAGAGGAGAGATGGTTTTAGGAAAATTCACCATCAGCAATTCACGGTGGGAAAATTCACGGCCAACAATTCACTGCAGGAAAATTCGCCGCCATGACAAATTCACCTCAAGGAAAATCCACCACCAGCAATCTGGTGGTGGATTTTCCTTGAGGTGAATTTGTCATGGCGGTGAATTTTCCTGCCGTGAAATGCTGGCCATGAATTTGTGCCAGGAGAGATGAACTACATTTTAATTCTCACCACAAAATTATCCTAAAACACTAAAAATCCTAAAATTAGGGCATACTGGGACTCATGCGCCACTCTCGACGTATCAGTCCTAGACTAGGGTTTCTTGTTTAGAATAGGTTTCTAGCAGTGTAGATTCAGGATCTGCAAAAATCTAGAAATTTTTCTTATAGTGGGACTCATATGCCACTTCTGGCTTATTAGTCCCATTTCGCTTTTTCAGGAATTCAAAGTTCAAATCTACACTTCAAGCTTTACTCTTCTCTTCCAAATTGATTTCCATATCCAAACCTATAAAAAGACCTATAAAATAGAATATATACTTGATTTTCTTATGGGGGGTTTGCCTCGGTCAAACCCCTAGTTTGGTAATTAAACTTTGATAGAAACAATGAAACTTGAATGCACTTGTGTGAACATAAATACAAGTCCTTAGGCTTGGCTTGATGGCTAGTTGCATCTTGCCAACCTAGAATCCATCATGATTCACCATAGACAACCATAATCATCCCTTGAAATCGCTATATCTTGAATGAAAGTGAGCTTGAAGACCTTCAAAAGCACTTTAATGCTGCTCCGAGACTTCAACTTTACTTGCTTTTGAAATTTGAATGCTCATGTGAAAGAATGTTTGAAGACTCTTGAATGCTTGGATCTTGAAACTGCTCTAAAAATGCTTGTTTATATTGGCATTTACACTTAATTTACCGTTACTCAAATCTCAAAAGCCGACATCAACCAAAAGTTTGAATTAAAAAGTTGAATTTCCCGTTCAAACCCTAAAAAAGGCCCAAATGGGACTCATACGCTACCTTTGGCATATGGGTCCCACCTAGGGGAACTCATACGTCCAAGGTGGCGTATGAGTCCCACCCTAGATTTTCGAGGTTGGTTGTTAGAAATTTAAGTGTTTTTGATGATTTTGTTAGGTTTTTAGTTGAAATAAGCCTCGAGATCCAAAATAAAGGGTCTTAGGGGCCTATTAATGATGATTAAAGGGGTATTCAATACAAGGGTGTTAAAATAGGTCCAAATTAAGTGTGAAATTGCACTATTTTCAAGAGCGTACAATTTTTAACACTACAAACATAAACCTACTCAAAACTCCCACTTCTTGGGCATTATTTGGTCTAGTTCAAACCATTGGATACATTAGGCTACCAACAGATAGGACTTCTGAAATTTTTTGTGGCTCTTGGTCTAGGTTCCCTTCTTCTGAGATTTTGAATATGGGTTAGGGTTTAATGAAATAGTGTTTAGGGTTTATCTTGGCTTGTAAAATCCTATAAAAAAAACTTAACTTTTGAATAGCCTTTTTCTTTTGATGTGTTTCCATGTTGACCTTTCATTTATGGTTTTCGGCTGGTTAAGTTATAACTTGAGTCTTTATGTTCACACATTGACCAACCCCTTTTACCTTTTGATACCGATTAATCCTTTATCATGAAAGTCCTATAAATTTTTCATTTTCTGAGCCTTTGAATTATGTTTGCTCAAGTGCCTTTGAAAATTTTCTATTCCATAAAATATTTGTTTGATGTCCTTTTAAAATAACTTATGTGCATGTGTAGAATACATCACTTAAGTTGCTCCATCCCCACTTAGTTTTGACCACATGGTAGAGTCTCATTGCATATCCTACCTCCTTTGCATCACTCTTTCTTCATTCCCCACTAGTCCCTTTTATGCAATATGCGATAACACCATTAATCTATACCTCAAGGACAAGTGTCACAATCCTATGTCATTGCTTAGCCTCTTCGCATTGCATTTTTCATTGTTGAGTGCCTACTACTAAATGCGCTAATTGTGGTCGGCTGTGATTGAAACATGTGGTCGAATCATGTTTCGCCGCATTCTTCCTTTGCATCATGTTTGTGAAATGAATAGTATATATCCAAAACACAATATGTGATGAGAACATAGAAGGAAGGAAGGAGTAAAGAATATACATAGGGAATATTCCAGATAGGTGTCCACTCCTCGTTGTATCGCAAGGTCCCTTCTCATCACAGTTTGTATTCCCCGTAGGATTGAGGAAAGTGCGATATGCGCTAGGATTCTCAGATTTCATCACGTGTCGTCATCCTGCTCCATCTCACAACCACAGTGCATCACAAATATGAATGAAGAGGAAGTGTGAAGAAATGCGATGTACAATGAATGAAGGAAAAGGTATATACTGGGGGAATATTCTGTGCTAGGTGTCGAAATCTCAGCTTTTCGCATTGATCCTTTGTACATCACAAATTCAACTCATTGAGCCTAAATCCAAAATGTGATATGCGATGGCCATGAAAGGAAGTTAGCAAAAAGGCTCAAAGAAAAGGAGGGTATGTGGCAGTTTCTCAGTTCATCACTTGTTTCCTTCACATTAAATTTTATGGAGGAAAATTTTAAAGTAAAAAGTGACATGCTTTGAATGCATGATGATCGTTGATCTTACTTTAAAAAAATTTGATCAATGGTTAGAATTCAAATGAAAACAACTAATTGACAAGAAAAATATTTCTCACGCAAGCCAGCTCTCTTCAATTAATGGCGTATCCATGAAATCTAAAGGCAATAAAGTGTTGAATTACTTCATTTCTTGCCATCTTTGCAAGAGTCTTCAATCATTCAGACGAAAGGAGCTCCAGGTGAACAATTTTACACAAAGAATGGCTAGAGGGTTTTCCCAGGTAAGCGGAATTTTCGTCCTCTTGTGCATAATTTCAATTAAGTGTAACAGAAAAGGGGTGTAGTGACAGAAAATGCATCTGTTTACATTTTCTCACTTGTTTAGACTCTCCTAGTCAATTTAGACTTAATTGTGCCTTAATTTAGTGTTGTAAAGTGTATCGCTTTACACTTTCACACTTCTTTAGGGCTCAATTAATTAATTGAGCTTAATTATGCCTTAATTAGCCCTTTAATTCATTTTCCAAGCCTATTTAATTACATTTTCTGAAGAGGAAACTTGACATTCATTAATGCCTATACATAACACTTCACATTAAGAAATGTGTGTTCCAAGAAATAGGGCTTGGGTTTGGCGAATGGGTCTTCCCTAGGCTTTGGAACCCATTTTTCGCTGATAGGCTATTTGTGTAAACTTTCCTCAGAATTTTCGTCAGCCTTCCTAGTTTTGCACTTTTTCGGTGTTCGGGAAAAGGTGGTGGGTTGTTTTCTCGTCTTGGTGAACTTTGGTGCGAATTGGTTTTTGTTTATTTAAATAAAAATGTTTGGCATAAGGATAGAGGAGGCCAGCGAAATGGCATCAACATTAATTGTTGTATGGTTTCCGTGGAGTGGCAATGGTGCAAGTAACATTTGTCTTTAAAGTCCTTAGAAAACGAAGAGAATGTCTATGCAATTTTCGATAATGCATTGTTGGGTGTCATTCTTTGGGTTTATCTTGTTGTTCTAGATAGTTGTGAGTGAGGAGTGCAAGCTTTTGTGAAGGTGAAAGTGTGTTCATAGGCTATGGAATTTATGTGAAGGTGGGTGGAGGTTATTTTGAGGTTTTTGCATGCGTCGATGGTTGTGTGGGTTGTGATAATTGTGTGCCCATTTTTTCTAGGTGGTGGAGAAAGAACGAAGGGCAGAGAAAGCAAGCGGGAAGAGGTGTATTTGAAGGAAGCAAGAAGAGGTGCATATTCAAAAAACCATTTGTGGAGTATTTCTAAAGCAGTTTAAATGTTATTTTCTAAATGGGATTGTTGATTGTTGCTCTGTAGTTAGTCTAAATTGTTTGGTTTATGGTTCTGTGTAGCCGCCATGGGTGGAAGGAAATATTGCTTTCTTTTTGTGTTTGTTGTGTTGAATTCATTTGTTTTTTGTGGGCTTTATCATCTGGGTCACTCTTGAAAGCAATATTGTGTCATTGTGCCGATTAATGTGGAAAAGACTGTATAGTTTTGTGGGTTTTGGCATGTGGGTGACCGTTGGCTATATTGTTTCATTTATGGCTTTCTTTTTTGTGTGAATGGTTGTAAAATAGTTTATTCGGTGCGTTTTGGGTGAATTTTTCCATCTGGGTTGCTGTTGAAACCAATATTGATTCATGTATGGTTCACATTTTTTGGTGAGGGTTTTAAATCAGTATATTACAACGAGCTTTCTCTGTTTTGTGTGTTTTTCATGTGTGTCACTATTGAAAGACATGTTTGTGGTGATGGTTGCAACGCATTGAGATAGTTAATGTTATACAAGTTGCATTTTTTTAGGGTAAATTGTTACCTTTTTGAAAAAGGGTTTGTTGAGAAAAGACTATATAGTTTGTTCACAATAGTTCAGCTTTTGTGAGGATGTTTTCATATGGGTTTTTCACTCTGATTTTTAGTGTTCTCACTGTGATTTTTTTAGGGTATATTGTTACCTTTTTAGTGTGTGTGTGTATAGTAACTTCATAAATACATATATCTATATATGTGTATATATGTATACATATATACATACATACGTACTTGATATATATATATATATACATACATACTAACTTGAGAAATATATATATCTATATATGTGTATATAAATATATGTATATATATTGTTGTATGGTTTTCGTGAAGTGGTGATGGTGCAAGTAACATTTTTCTTTAAAGTCCTTAGAAAACAAAGCAAATGTATGTGCAATTTTCACTAAGGAATTCTTGGGTGTCATTCTCTAGATTTATCTTGTTGTTCAAGATAGTTGTGAGTGAGGAGGGAAAGATTTTGTAAAGTTGTAAGTGAGTTCATCGGATGTGGAATTTCTGTGAGGGTGGGTGGATTTTATTTTGATATTTTTGCATGTGTCGATGGTGGTGTGGGTTGTGATAATTGTGTGCCCATTTTTTGCTGGCGGTGGAGAAAGAACAGATGGGCAAAGAAAGCAAGTAGGAAGAGATGTATTTGAAGCAAGCGGGAAGAGGTGAATATTGAAAAAACCATTTGTCGAATATTTCTAAAATAGTTTATGTTATTTTCCAAACGGGATTGTTGATTGTTGCTCTATACAGGTTGCGTTGTTTTAGGTTATATTGTTAACCAAACAATAGTCATTTTCACAAACAATATACTCTTTTTCTCAACAACACCTTATCAAAATTAGAAGCAATCAATAATACCTTATTGTAGATAAAATAGTATTCCCTGCCGAAAACAACAAATTCATAGTAACCACGCCAAGTAAAAATATACTCATTTCTTAACAAAAGCTTACTAGCAATATCAACAATATAGACTTCTGAACAATGCACTCTTGAAAATTAACTATGGGAAACCCATCAAAAAACATATTGCTTTCTGTAAAAAGCCTCCCTGAGAATTAGAACAATGCACCCTTTTCAACAACACCTTATCAAATATCATACAATATAGCCTAACACAGAGAACAATAATCAACAATTCCTAATGTAACCAAAAATGCAGTGTACAGCTTTAACTATTTCATTCAATTCCATCTATAACCTCAAAATGCAAGAGGCTCGCCCATATACAACTAATGTGTATATATATATATATATATTTATGTATATATGTATATATATGTGTGTATATATATGTGTGTGTGTGTGTATCTATGGATACAAATATATGCATATATATATGTATATACATCTATTTAGATATAGCAGTCTTTACATATATAGATATTTACACACACACACACACACACACACATATATATATATATATATATATATATATATATATATATATATATATATATATATATATATATATATATATATATATATATATATATATATATATATATATATATATAGATATTTACATGTGTACATATATATATATCTAGCTATATGTTTGTGCTTTTGATAATTATGCACCACATGAAGCACACCTGCAACTCATTTTAATAAGAAATATATATTAAACAAGACATTATTTAAAAAGGGAAACAAAGCATTCAAATTTATTGTTTTGAGAAGATAGTTATTTATTTCGAAACAAATTTTTTATTTTTTTCATTCTTGAAAAAGGGATTCTTATAACAACAGGCTTTCTATTAAACATGCTAAAGAACACTGTTGCCACATACATGTGCTCAATACATTTTTGAAGCTATTAAAGGGACTATTCAAATACTCTTTTTAGGTCTAGCCTTCTTAGGATTGCCTTTTTGAATATTAACAGTTTCAAAGCCATCTAGAAATATACTCCTTTCTGAACAAAACCTTATCGAATATTGAAACAATATAGTTTTTTCAATAACACCTTATGGAAAATGAAACAATATAGCCTCGGGGAGAGGGAAGTAATCAACAATACTTGATGTAACCAAACATAGAGTGTACAACATTAAATATTTTATTCTATTGCAACCATAAGAAGAAAAATGGAAGACATCAATTAAACATATTGGTTTCAACAGCGAGCAAGATGGAAAACCCCAAAAAACTATAGCCACAGAGCTCATGCAGAATGATAGCCATATAATGAAACCATAAATGAAACAATATTTATTTTCCAAATAATATTATCTTCTATCAACAACACCTTATCAAAAATTAAAACAAAATATCCTTTTGAACAAAACCTTCTCGAAAATGAGATAATATAGGCCGAGGTGGACAATAACAATTGACAAAGAACTGCATAATGTCAGCAATTTTATTTTGTTAGCTCTAAAATAGAGAATATAGCCTTGTCAACAACATAGAACCAACAACGTTAACTATTTTATTTTGTTCCAACCATAACCAAAAAAGTGGAATCCATAAATCAACTATTATTGGTTTCAATGGTGATCCAGATGGAGAAACCCAGAAAGCTGTAGCCCTGAAACCCATGCAGAACGATGGCCACATAACACAAACTTAAATGAAACAATATTTCTTTTAACAAACAATATTGTCTTCTATCAACAACACCTTATTAAAAATTGAAACCATATATATATATATATATATATATATGTATATTTCAATTTTCGGCAAGGTGTCATTGAAAAGCCTAGATTCTTTCAATTTTTATTATGGTTCCGTTCAAGAAAGAGTATATTTTAATATTAACATATTTGTATATATATGTGTATGTATATATATGTATATATATGTATATACATATATGTATATATATATGTGTATGTAGATATATGTATATATATATGTATATACATATATATACATACACATATATATACATATATGTATATACATATATATATATACACATACACATATATATACAAATATGTTAATATTAAAATATACTCTTTCTTGAATGAAACCATAATAAAAATTGAAATAATCTAGGCTTTTCAATGACACTTTGCCGAAAATTGAAATAATATAGCCTCTTCAATGGTGCCTTATGGGTATGTGTAGGATCATCATGGAAAAAATAGGCCCTTAAGTGGCAATGAAAATTCAGAAAAATGACAACTTGACATAAAAATTTGAATAAGTTATCTATATTATTTCAAAAATATGTAAGAATAGAATCTATGGAAAATTGATTGTAGTTTCTAAACTACACTTTATTTTATTTTTTAAAAGTCTATTTGTGAAAAATTTGAAATTTCAATGCAATAGTACTTAAATTTCGTGTGAAAAAATAAGAAGTAGGTGTTTGTCCGACCTCAATCTCTAACCACACAATAAAATGATAATATTTTTTATAATATTTAGATATAAGTAGAGTGACTCATGTCCTATGTGACACATATTTTTTGTAATTTTTCCGAAGTAAATAATTAATTATGAATTTTTTTATTATTACAAATTTTAAAAAAATATAAAACTTGTATGTCCGGACCACCTTAACTTGGTCAAAAACTTATGAAATTCATTTTTTAATCCTATAGTATGTGAAGCATAGAATGTGATTCATGATTTGGATTCAAAAATATGATATTGTTTGAAAGTTATAGATGTTTTCAATCAACCTATCAATTAGGACTTTAGCGTAATTCTAATAAAAATGAATAATAATAATTATTATATTAAATCAAGTAAAGAATAATTTATATTGGTGGAAAGTGAGAGTCTCCTCTACAAACCCTTTAAGTTTCATCAATTTTGGCTAAAAATAAAGTCATCGTACCACATGGACGAAGTCTAGAAAAACAAGGTAAGTTGTCAAACATGTTTTTTGCGTTGACTTCTTAGGATTGGTATGTCCAAGCCAAATACCAAAGCAAGCCCGAGGCTAATCCCTAGAAATAAATTTTGTGTCAAAAATATCGGATATATGTTTCAAATCGGATTCGCTTTCAAATCTGGATATCCATTTTGATCGAATTCGACCAAAATATACACTTTATATTCTAGAATATTCATGTATATTATCCCTCTCTCTTTCTCCCATTATTCCCCTCCCGATATCTCTCCCTCTCTCTACCCTCTTCCCCTCTTCCCCTCTCCCTTATCTCTCCTTCCATCTTCTCTCCTCTCTCTCTCATCCTCCCATTTCCCTTCCCCATCTCTTAGTTCTACCTTAAACCTTAAATCCTTAAACCCTTAAACCCTCTACCCTCTATCTCTCTTCCACTCCCTCCCTCTCTCTCTCTCTCAAGACACCCTCATACCATGGTGCAAGAGCACCTAGGAAATGCTAGGCTATGGGTATTCTAGGATAAATTTAGTGTAAATTCTTTTCTAAGAAGGTCATGTTGACCATTGGAATTTGAGTTAGAATGTTTTCTTTTTTTGATCCAGAGTGATTAGGAGGGAGTTTGTAACTCATGTTTCTTAGTTGTTTAGGAGTTAGAAATAATTGGCAAAGGTGGCAAAATGGGACATTTTGCACCTTTTGCCACTTGATTTTGGAAATGTCCGACCCAAGGGATTGGTAACTACCTTGGAGAGGAGTTATAAGGAGTTGCTCGAGCTGAGAGTTTGGTTGGTTGGTTTTTGGATTTGTAATAATTTCATGGAGTGCAATTAAGACTGTGATATTGAAGAACATCTTCTGGTTTTTGGTTTTGGATTTATGCATTGATGGTTTGATCAGATGTTGAGAGTAGAGTAGGTAGTGTAATTCCTTTCTAGGCATTGCTTAGTTTAGTAGTTAGCTTGTTGCATCGATTCAAGCATTTGTTTTTGCTAGGTTAATTCTTTTCTTGCAATTTTTTTTTGACTGTCAGAACAGAAAAGATGGAGCTCTAGACCATGTTTCCTCTATACCTGGTGTATTGGTTCTTGGAAACAAAGGCTAGACTCCATGATTGTACATAAGGTAGAGGTAGGAGTCCTTAGGAGTCAGGAATCCATGGCAAAAGACTGTTCCTAGGCGAGCTTGGCAGTGCCCAGCTAGGACAGTCAAAGAGCGCAGAGCACTAAGGTTGTAGGGGTGCCAATCTCCTGGTGTACCATGATGTGGAGAGGATGTGGATTGCCTTGCAGAGGCTTGGCAACAAGAAGGATGCTTAACACAAATTGGGAAGTGGCAAACAAACTGACTAATCTCAAGGAGGTTAGAAATTGGCTTAAAATAAGCCTAAAAGTGCTAAGTTCATGGCTAGGGCAGTGTATGGACAGTACAGGCTCCAAACCCTGAAAATATTCAAGGTGTGGGCATAGGAAACACAAACCTCAAGAAAAGATCCTAGGTCATTTAGAGGTTTTTGGAGTGGTTTCCACTTTTCTCAGGTTAGGAGACCTAATTGGGGCTCAAGGGCTAGTAGCCTTTTTAACCCTAGAAGAGGGTTTGGTGAGAGCAATGGAAAATTGGAGATTGGTGGATGATCAAGAACCCTAGGGGGGATGGTTTCGAAGCCATGGGAGACATCACACAACCCTGCATCGAATTAGTGAAGGTTGGATATTTAGCTAGCCTTTAGGAAGATTAAGGGCTAAGGAGAGAATGGCAGAGAGAGCACTAAGATTGGCTTGTTTAGGGAAATAGAGATAATAGTAGGGTTGGCCAGGAGAACTAGAGGTGCCTAACAAGTATTAGGGCCTATAGGTTAAGGTGGTGGAGAGTGACACCAAAGGGGTTCACCAAGGTGAGACCCAGAGCATGGAACAGTGAGTGTTCCATCCAACCCTACCCTATCAGATTGGTATCAGAGCAAGCAAAAGATTTGGGAAGAATCTTGTATGTCAAACCTTGAATCTAGTGGTTCTACCATCATGGTGACAAATGCTGAATTGGCCAAGATGGTCGGAGAACAAGAGGAAGACAATAAGCTGTTAAAAGAAAGAATAGACCAACTTGAGAAAGCATTGAATAATGTGCAGTTGGAAGGAAGGGTACCAAAGAAAGAAGAGGTTGTAGAGGAAGATAAGATCCCTGAACTTGACCCTATTTTGGAAGAAGAGCATTTCTTGAAGGCATTAAAGGCTTTGAGTAGAAAAGGACTTGAAGGCATACTGCTGTTTAGTGGAAAAATGGAAGCTGATTTAGTTGTGGATTGGATAGAGGGAATGGAAAACCATTTTGAGTGTGATGGGGTCACAGAAGCACAGAAGGTAAAGGTGGCCAAGTCAAGACTAAGAGGTTCTTCCTTGACATGGTGGAAGTTCATTTAGACAGAGAGGGAAAAGGAAGGCAAGCAGCCTATCTCAACTTGGAAAGGAATGGTTACCAAAGTGAGGGAAGCATACATGCCAGATGATTATGAGATTCAATTGCACAAGAAAAGACAGAGTTTGAGGCAAAGAGACCAAGATGTGAACACTTACACTGAGGAGTTTCAAAAACTGTGTATGAGGTCTAATGTGACAGAGGATGAAAGTCTTAAGGTGGCTAGATACCTTAACGGTTTGAAATGGAACATCCAGGAAGAGATGACTCTTCTAAGTCCCAAGACAGTGCACCAATACTATCAATTAGCTATTAAGATTGAGGAAAGAAGCAAGAGGAAGCAAGACCAGGCTTCTAAGGGCAGAGGCAAAGGTGGAGATCAAAGAGGACAGCAAGGTGGCTACCAAGGTAGAGGCAATGACCAAAGAAACCAAGGAGAGTTTATATCCACAGATCATGGAAATGAAACACCTTCTAGAGGAGGGTATAACAGAGGTAGAGGACCTCAAGGAGGTTCAAATAGAGGGAGAGGAGCAGGCAGGAGCAATTCTTACTTTGCTAATATGAAGTGTTACCATTATGGACAAATAGGACATCCAGCTTATAGGTGCCCAGAGAAAGCATCTTCATCAAGCAATGAGAAGAGAGTGGCTTATGCACAAGAGGACACCATGAGTCCTAAGTCACCTGAGGTCAGTCACATTGAATCTGAGATGGGAAAGAATCTGATGTTTAGAAGAGTGTTTATCAGACAACTGGTCAAGGAAGAACCAAAACAAAGAAGAGCTCTATTTAGAGTGAAGTGAAAAATACTTGATAAAGTATGCAAGGTCATTATAGATTTAGGTTCAACAGAAAATATCATCTCAAAAGAAGTAGTAATGAAACTGAAAATGAAAAAGGTACCCCACACTAACCCCTACAAGGTAACATGGCTCAACAAAGGGCAGAGTGTTCTTGTGAATGAGCAAGTAATGGTGGAGTTTTCCATTGGAGGGTATAAGGATAAGTTAGTTTGTGATGTTTTACCCATGGATGCATGTCATCTACTATTGGGAAGACAATGGTAGTATGATAGAAGTGCCATGTATGATGGGAAAGAGAATAGCATTTCCTTCGAGAAGGATGGGAAGACTTTCAAGTTGCAGTCACTGTCAGAAGAAGAAGAGGGACAGTCAAAGACACCAAGTGTCATGTTAAGTAGTGGGAAGGAGTTCCTTAACAACTGACATCAAGGGGGTGAAGAATATGTGGTTATGTTACAACCTAAAGAAGAAGACAAGGCTGAAAATACAGTCATACCCAGAGCAGTCCTAAAGTTGTTGGATTAGTTCAAGGACATTGTAAGTGATGGTGCACCTGCAACTCTACCACCAAAGAGAGCCATAAGTCATCAAATTGACTTCATACCTAGAGCCTCATTTCCTAACAAAGTAGCTTATAAGCTTACACCGGACCAGAATCTAGAGGTAGCTAGGCAAGTGCAAGAGTTGTTGGATCAAGGATTGATTCAAAAGAGCATCAGCCCATGTGCTGTACCAGTGGTCATAGCAACCAAGAAGGGAGGTAAATGGAGGTTATGCACTGATTCTAGAGCAATAAATAGGATCACCATTAGGTATAGGTTCCTTATTCCTAGAATTGAAGACTTAGTGGATTGTCTTGGCGGAGCTCAATACTACACAAAGTTGGATCTCAAGAGTGGATACCATCAGATCAGAATTAAGGATGGTGATGAGTGGAAGACAACATTTAAGACAAATGATGGGTTATATGAATGGAGAGTGATGTCATTTGGTCTCTCCAATGCCCCTAGCACATTCATGAGGCTCATGAATGAAGTGCTTAAAGACTTTACAAGGATATTTGTCGTGGTATACCTTGATGACATCCTCATATTCAGCAAGACAACAGAAGAGCATTTAAAACATGTGGAGTTGGTTCTTAGAAGGTTGCAAGAGGAGAAGTTGGCAATTAATCTAGAGAAGTATGAGTTCTTTAAGAAAGAGCTTGTATATTTGGGTTTTGTAGTGTCAAAAGGATCATTGAAGATGGATCCATGTAAGGTGGAAGCTATCCTAAATTGGCCTACACAAACCACAGGGACTGAGGTAAGAAGTTTCCATGGATTGGCTCAGTTTTATAGAAAATTCATAAGGAACTTTAGTGGTATATGTGTACTAGTCCTAGATACAATCAAGGGTGGTTTAAAAACTAAGTTTGTGTGGACTCAAGAAGTTGAGAAAGGATTTGAGAAACTGAAACAAGAGGTGGCAACTCAACCTATTCCCTTATTACCTAGTTTTGACAAATTGTTCACTGTTGAATGTGATGCAAGTGGAGTGGCAGTAGGAGGAGTGCTAAGTCAAGAGGGCAGGCCTATAGCCTTCTTTAGTGAGAAGCTCAATGAAGCAAATAAGAAGTATTCAACCTATGACTTAGAGCTTTATGTTTTGGGTCAGTCACTTAGGAAGTGGAGGCATTACCTTCTACCCAAGGAATTTGTAGTCTTTACCAACAATCAGGCACTTAGCTATATGAATACCCAAGAGAAGTTGAGCAATAGACACTTGAAGTGGATGGAATACATCCAAGATTTTACCTTCACCAACAAGTACTAGAAGGGACAGCTAAACAAAGTAGTAGATGCATTGAGCAAAAGGTTGTTGAAAGTGCAAGAGATACAAGTGAAGAGCATAGGGATTGACATTTTTAAAGATCTCTATGGGGAAGATGACGACTTTTCAGAGGTCTATAAGGTATGTTCTAACTTTGAGAACCATTTCCATAGCCAATACTTAGAGTATACATTGCAAAGTGGGTTATTTTTTAAAGGAAATCAGTTATGTGTTCCAAGAAGGTCAATGAGGGAAAATCTCATTCAGGAAAAGCATAATGGAAGTCTTAGTGGACATTTTGGCATCAACAAGACTTTAGAACTAGTGCAAAGATTCTATTACTGGCCTAAGTTGGCAAGAGATGTTAGAAAGTATGTGGAACAATGTGTTGTGTGTATGAAAGCTAATGGAGGAGCTAGTAATGCTTGTCTATATCAACCCCTACCCATTCCTAATAGACCATGGGAGTGTGTAAGCATGGATTTTGTGGTAGGCCTTCCTAAGACCAAGACTGGTTTTGATAGTGTCTATGTAGTAGTGGAAAAATTTAGCAAAATGAGTCATTTTATCCCTTGCAAAACTACTCATGATGCTAGTTACATAGCTCATCTCTTCTTCAAGGAAGTTGTAAGGATCCATGGATTTCCTTTGAGCATTGTTTCAGACAAGGATATGAAGTTCATGAGTCACTTTTGGAAGACTCTATGGAGTAGATTGGGTACCAACCTGTCATTTGGATCAGCTTACCATCCTCAAACTGATGGTCAAACAAAGGTGGTTAATAGGGTGCTAGGTAACCTTCTAAGGTGCCTAACTAAGGAGTATGGACATACATGGGATATGGTTATCTCACAAGCTGAGTATGCTTACAATGATAGTGTGAACTGGACCATAGGGAAGAGTCCTTTTGAAGTTGTGTATGGGATGCACCCAAGAGGCATATGTGAGCTCAAAGATCTTGGAGCTATGGAACATAGAAGTGGACATGCAGAGGACTTCAATCAAACCATGAAAGAGATTCAGGAGCAGGTGAAGAAGACAGTCACCAAGGCTACACAAAAGTTGAAGGAGAAGGTAGATTTGTCAAGGAAGGATGTGCAATTTATAGTAGGAGACTATGTCATGGTCCACCTTAACAAGTCAAGGTTGCAGAATGGAATGTCAACCAAGTTGCAAATAAAAAGAGTAGGACCATGCAAGATATTAGCCAAGTATGGTAAAAATGCATACAAGTTAGAGTTACCTACCGGTTTAGGAATCTCACCAGTTTTCAATATAGCTAACTTGATCAAGTACAAGGGGTCAGTCAATGATGTGGATCAGAACAGTAAGGAGATCTTCAAGGACATCAGCAATATATCCTTACCTAATCAAGACAAGCCTCAGGCAGAGAAGATCTTGGAGTCAAGAGTGAAGAAAGCTATAAGGCACAAGGTATACATGGAGCATCTTGTCAAATGGAGGAATAAGCATGAATCTGAGGCTACATTGATGGATGAAGCTCAGATCAAGAGGCAGGGCATAGATGTGTCATTACCCTCTCCTGACAATCCTTAGAGTTTATGTAGAGGGGGGAGAATGGAGCAGGAGCACCTAGGAAACACTAGGCTATGGGTAGTCTAGGATAAATTTAGTGTAAATGCTTTTCTAAGAAGGTCATGTTGACCATTGGAATTTGAGTTAGAGTGTTTTCTTGTTTTGATCTGGAGTGATCAGGAGGGAGTTTGTAACTCATGTTTCTTAGTTGTTTAGGAGTTAGCAATAATTGGCAAAGGTGACAAAATGGGACATTTTGCACTTTTTGCCACTTGATTTTGGAAATGTCCGACCTAAGGGATTGGTAACTACCTTGGAGAGGAGTTATAAGGAGTTTCTTGAGCTGAGAGTTAGGTTGGTTGGTTTTTGGATTTGTAATAATTTCATAGAGTGCAATTAAGACTGTGATATTGAAGAACATCTTCTGGTTTTTGGTTTTGGATTTATGCATTGATGGTTTGATCAGATGTTGAGAGTAGAGTAGGTAGTGTAATTCCTTTCCAGGCATTTCTTAGTTTAGTAGTTAGCTTGTTGCATCAGTTCAAGCATTTGTTTTTGCTAGGTTAATTCTTTTCTTGCAATTTTTGTTCTAACTGTCAGACCGGCAGAGATGGAGCTCTAGACCGTGTTTCCCCTATACCTGGTGTATGGGTTCTTGGAAATAGAGGCTATACTCCATGATTGTACATAAGGTAGAGGTAGGAGTCCTTAGGAGTTAGGAATCCATGGCAAAAGACTATTCCTAGGTGACCTTGGCAGTGCCTAGCTAGGATAGTCAAAGAGTGCAGAGCACTAAGGTTGTAGGGGTGCCAATCTCCTGGTGTACCACGGTGTGGAGAGGATGTGGATTGCATTGCAGAGGCTTGGCAACAAGAAGGAGGCTTAATATAGAATAGGAAGTGGTAAACAAGCTGACTGATCTCAAGGAGGTTAGAAATTGGCTTAAAACAAGCCTAAAAGTGCTAAGTTCATGGCTAGGGCAGTGTACGGACAGTACAGGCTCCAAAACCCAAAAATATACAAGGTGTGGGCATAGGAAACACAAACCTCAAGAAAAGATCCTAGGTCATTTAGAGGTTTTTGGAGTGGTTTCCACTTTTCTCGGGTTAGGAGACCTAATTGGGGCTCAAGGGCTAGTAGCCTTTTTAACCCTAGAAGAGGGTATGGTGAGAGCGATGGAAAATTGGAGATTGGTGGATGATCAAGAACCCTAGGGGGGATGGTCTTGAAGCCATGGGAGACATCACACACCCCTGCATCGAATTAGTGAAGGTTGGAGATTTAGCTAGCCTTTAGGAAGATTAAGGGCTAAGGAGAGAATGGCAGAGAGAGCACCAAGATTGGCTTGGTTAGGGAAATGAAGATGATAGTAGGGTTGGCCAGGAGAACCAGGGGTGCCTAAATAGTATTAGGGCCTATAGGTTAAGGTGGTGGAGAGTGACACCAAATGGTTTCGCCAAGGTGAGACCCAGAGCATGGAATAGTGAGTGTTCTATCCAACCCTACCCTATCATACCCCCTCTCCCTCTCTCAGGTCTCTCTCTCACTCACTCCCTCTATCTCCCTCTCCTCAACCCTTAACCCTAAACCATAAAACCTTAACCCTTGAACCCTCTACACTCTATGCTTAACCCTTTTCCCTATATC
>VDFB02007468.1:0-48614 GCA_007258455.2 Sequoia sempervirens | reverse complement strand
ACACTTCATCCTATGCACCTTCTGAGGAGAAATTAAATTTAAGGTTGACCTATTTCATGCACATGTTACATTTTCCTTCATCAGAGATTGTAATAATCTTTGGCCAACATGAAGGATTCTAGAGCTCTAGATATGATATAAATATTTGTAACAAATCATTAGGAAGTAAGTTAAGAAATTTAGGAATGAACATTGGATTTGATATGTAAGAATTCAGCTCGTATTAAGGAGCATATAGGAATATTGTATTTTGAGCATGTTGTATTAGGATTGTGAGCCGAATTTGTGATCCCAGATGTGGTCGACCGATTGTAATTGTGTTAATGTTTATATGGTGTAATCTAAATGAAAACAAAACACAAAATGAAACATTATACTGAAAACTCAAACAAAGAAATAAATATAGTTTTCAGAAGCGTTCCATCTTCCTCTATCTACAGTGATTTATTTTGAAGCTTTTGCTCTCAGATTGTATAAGCTCAGCTCCTCCAAATAGCAACCTGTAGAATGAGTTATGCAAAAGGAAATTCTATCCTATATGCTATGAATATGAATATGGACAGGGGCTGTAGATTATGCACAGGGACTGTGAATGGAAGATGTCATGATTCTATACTATGATTACTATGAATCTATGCTATGAAAGTACTGTGAATTCTAGGAATGCTATGAATGCTTACAATTTGACTATAATTTACTTGCTTAAAACTTCTATATCATTTGGAGTTCCCGACAGTCATATTTATAGATTTTTGCAGGCACAATCCCGGCTGGCAAGAATCTACGGCTGTGATATTGTCTGGTAGAATTGAAAGGTGAGAGATGGAGAAATTGAGAAGAAGATGGAAGAAGTTGAGAAGTTGGAGAGAAGGATGGATTCATGTCTTCAACCCACGGGAACAAGCCTGCACAGAAACAGAGAAAATTAAATTTTCTATTTGGGCAGTTTGTTTCACGGGTGTTGAAGATAATCCCCAAATTAAATAAATAAATAAATTTATTTAATTTCATTTATTGCACTTTGATTTTTGATTTTACAAACTATGGAAGATTTAATTAAATATTTTGAAATATTTAATTATAATGTAACTTTACAAGAATATGAAATATTAGAAGAATTAATTAAATATTTTGAAATATTTAATTATGAATAGATATTAAAATCAAATTAGAGGAATTAATTAAATATTTGAAATATTTAATTATAAATGATATTTAGAAGAAAAGAAGAATATTTTAATCTTTATTTGAATAAAATATTCAAACTAAGATTATATGATAATTAATATAAATAAACGATAATATTTATTTAATCAATTAAGAAATGAATATGAAAAGATGATTAAATAAACTTATTTGTTTAATCGAAATGAAATAAAGAAGAAATATAAATAAATTATTTAAATTTATTTATACGTAGATGGAATCAGAAGATTTTAATTAAACATTAAAAATATTTAATTAATTACCAGACAATGTGATGTAACCATTTTTAAGTGTATACATTTTGCCCCTCTTTGAAGTGATGTGTTTTACGCATTGCTTCAAAGAATTTTGAAATTTGCCCCAAATGTTGAATGTCAGGTTTATCGATAGGTATATGCCCCCGCAAACGATGAATCGATAATATTTTGAATTTTTGTGAATTTTTTTTTATTTTTTTTATTTTTATGGATTTTTGTGAATTTTTTTGATTTTTATGATTTTGAAGATGTCAATTCATCGTTTGAAACTAATGATATGAAGAAAATTGACCCAAAAAGATATGAAATGAAAAATTGATGAAGAAATTGCCCCTGCTATGTTAAAATATGATAAAATTCCCCAATTTTACCATTTTATAGGTTAAAAATGTCATTTTCCATGTCATTTTCAATTTTAACCTAGTAAAATTTACAAATTTTGAGCTCTGAGTTGATAATTATGGCACTTCTAGTTCACCAGCACCGTTTCGAGCGTATCCGATGACATCAGTGGCCAGCGCACTATGGACCTCCGGTATGTGTTTCGTAAATCTCCTGTCTTTCAAAATTTTTCTATTTTGTGGCACGTTTTTACATGTTTCGACGTAAAAAAGTGTGTTTTAGCGCCCTTAAATATTTTTGTAGCGCATATAATATATTTTGTAGTGCATTTAATTCTGTAGCGCATATGATACATATCATAGCGCAATTGAACATTTTCGTAGCGCGGTTGATTCTATAGCGCATATGATAGTTTTGATAGCGCTTTTAATGGTTTTCATAGCGCATGAAATTCCGTAGCGCATTTGATAAATTTGATAGCGCTCTTAATGTTTTTCATAGCACATACAATTTCGTAGCGCCCGTAATCAAAAGCATAGCGCTATTAATTAATTCTTTAGCGCCTAAGTTTCCTTAGCGCCGATGAGGAATTTTGTAGCGCTTATAAGTAGTTTTGTAGCACTTTTAATCATATGTTGTTGTGACCTGATAAATTTGTTCCCAAAGTTGTTGGAAAACAAATAAAAGTTGATAGATTTGCTTTTAAAGTTGTTAAAAACAAATAGGACAGATAACTTTTCTCCTAAAGTTGTTAGAACGAAACGTGATGTTGCTTATTTGCTTTCCATGATGATGAAAAAAAAATAGTTTGATTGATTTATTTTCTTCTAAGGTTGTTAAAAACAAACATGATTTTGATATTATTCGTATTTCATGATGATGATGAAAAACAAAAAATTTGATGTTCAGTTTTGGAGTGATACGTTATGATGATTTGATATTGATTTTTCTTTGATGATATGTCAACAGGAGAGATTAGGTGTTTTGCAGTTACGAGAGACATTTCCGAGCACATGGACATTGATTCCACATTTGTTACAGTCAGATAGAGATGTGATTGATGCGTGTTGATTGAGTGCATTACTTGATATGCCTGAGGGTCACCTCAACAGGGCTCTATTGACAGCTCTTGCTGAGCGGTGGCATAGTGACACCAACACATTTCATTTACCGACGGGCGAGATTACAGTGACCCCTGAGGACGTATATCATATCCTACGAATCCCAATGATGGGAGAGATAGTTTTTTTTGATAGCCGAGAGGTTGGAGGTACTGATTCTTTGAGGAGGATTTTCCAAGATGATCAGATCGCTGGATACTTCATCCCATGGGGCGAGATTACAGATACATACCCGCCACTACCAGCTGTACTTGCAGGATTTGTTGGAGGTGTGTTGTGCCCCGACCATAGGTTGAAGGGGTTTGCGATCGGATGGGGTCATGTTTTGGAGAGTATGGTGATGCAGGGGACATGGTATGCATGGGTTACATGCATGCTAGCCCATTTATATGATGAGTTACATCATATTGTATATGGTAGAGGCCGAAGTTTTGCTGTTGGGTGCTCATTATTACAGATATGGGCATGGGAGCACTTTGTTGTTTTACATCCATTGACTCGAGGACAGTGACCAGCTGGTTGAGCATACAGATGGAGATATGCTCACATTATTACTCAGCCGAGACTGGGCAAACTAGTGCATTGGCAGCGGTTATTGGATAGTCTGGATACAGTATGCTGGAGACCATATTTAGATTGTGAGCCATGGCCAGAGGATGCGAGGGAGATGCCATATGTATGTACTTCCAGATTTTTGATTGGGTGAACTACATGGATCATTGAGAGATTTCTTCCTAGACGAGTATGTCGGCAGTTTGGTCGGATTCAGGGTATGCCTGTGGGTTCTTCGATTTATGCACGGTGACAGCCAGAGCTTGCAGTGTGGGGTCCACAGATTTCATATGACACAGCGGTGGCAGAGTTTACCAGTCTAGGAGCACACATGTGGGATTACCGAGTGGATGTCCTTGATATAGGGACAACACCAAAGTATTTCCAGTATGTCCTAGAGCATCGAGCACCACATATGTTTGATCCTGATGAGGCTATTGCTCCTATTATTGCACAGAGAAGACGACAGAGAGACTTAGCGTCAGAGGATGATGACTCAGAGGACAGCAATGATGATGAGAGTGGAGGAGATGACAACTCAGAGGGAGATGATGGTGGTGATGGTAGAGGTGGAGATAGAGGTGGCAGGAGAGGTGGTAGGAGAGGTGGCAGAGGTGGTAGACATGGTCCATGGATGCGACACACTGACCCATCTCCTTCAGTAGATCCGACAGTATCAGGTCAACTCAACTCTTTACAGAGTACATTACAGAGTTTGCAGACCCAGCTAGCACAGGCACAGACTTTGATTTCATAGTTGCAAGGACAGTTGACTGCAGTTACTGCCGAGAGGGACGCAGCAAGACAGCAGGGTGAGCAGGCCATTGCTTTGGCAGATAGCCTATAGAGAGTAGCAACTAGCACCTTGACTGGTGATATGATGAGAGAGGTTACCAGAGCCACCCGAGAGGCAGAGTTTTACTGGAGTAGATATCATGATGCAGTTCCACCTAAGCGGAGAGAGAGTTATGCTCAGTCACGGTCTACTTATGGTCGGTCTCATACTACCAACAGGGGTGTGACACAGCCATTACCTCCAGGAGGACCATCAGGGACAGGCGGAGCAGGTCCATCAGGGGCAGGTGGTACAGGTCCTAGGCCAGCTCCATCAGAGGATAGCACTGCCTAGTGCATTGTATATGATATTTTCATGATTTTCTGTTGAGATATTTTGTATACACCGTGAGATGATCTTATTTTTGATGATATTATATCATTTGTAGTTGACATCCTTGTACATTTTGACATTCATTTTTGAGATAAATGAAATGCAGTGATGATTTATGATGATATATGATGTGTCTATATGACGTGTATGATATGATGATTTCATGGTTTATGATATTTATATACATGATTTATGAGATGAAATTTATTTGATGAATGAATGTATATGGTTATGATGTATACTTTGATTTTATGATTTTCTAATGCAAATATATATGAAAAATGTATGAGATGATGTTTTTGTGAATGTCAAAATATACTCAGTCATATTTTCAAAAAGATATAACCATTTGATTCCTTGCCAGCTTTTTGGGAAATTTATGAATGCAAAATGTAGTTTCTAACATGAATGCAATCTATACTAACCATGCAGGACATCCATACAATATTGCCATTTGGAGAGCTTAGTTTTGCTTTTTGTATCATCATAGAGCGTTGAAATGTTGAAAGTTAATACAAGCATCAAAGGGTATGTTAGCGCTAGTGATGACCTGAGTATTGCTTTCATGATTTTTGATATAGCAAGTTAATACAAGCATCTAGGTATAATTGAACTGAGATGACCTGAGTATTGCTTGCACAAACAGACAAAAGTTAATCCTTTTCCCATGCAAATTTCAAAATGTCATCCATGATACATAGTAGAGCATGTCTCGTGACCAATTGGCATAGTACTAATGATTTCCTCGCAAACAACAGACAAAGAAAAATCATACTCCTTCCTTTCTTTTCTAGTTCAGTACATCATTGAATTACTCCAGAGATATGATAGAAAATCAAACAACCATTCAAATCTTGTTTAAAGTATTTCAAACATTTATTCAGATTAAGATCATCCAATTTGATTATCATCATTTGATGTTCTCATTTCGATGGTTGTTTGGATCATGTTGTTTCGATATCGATTGGCATTGAATAAACATGTTGTAGTTGATTTGGTATGGCAATGTTTGTCGTGTTTTGTCAAACTGTTTTTGGTGTCTATTTGCAATGTTCGAAAAGCTTGTTGCCCCTCTCTTGTTCAATCTATGTTTCTGCATTTGCCCCCATTGTAAACACTACCTAAAGAGTATGGATATGTACAAAATTTCATCAAGCCATGATGAAACATAAGATTCCATTGTATGATATGGATATGAAAGACATATACAGATGATAGACATGGATGGATGATGCCGAAAATGAAAAAAACACATAAACTAATAAATGGAGGAGCCCATTTTGATCACAAGTAGCACCTATTTTCCAGGTTTTCACTACTTGTTTTTATTGCACTTTTTCAAGATTTTTCTGATTTTTTTGATTTTTTCAAGACTTTTTATGATTTTTTTTTTTTGATTTTTTCAGGACTTTTTATGATATATTTTTTTTTTGATTTTTTTCAGGACTTTTTATGATTTTTTTTTTTGATTTTTTTAGGACTTTTTAAACATAGAACTTCTTCAGATGAATACTATTGATCGGTTCTTCAAACAGGTCCCCCTCTGATGTGGATAACTGATATGCACCAGAACCGTATGCTACAATGACAACAAATGGACCTAGCCAGTTAGGTTCAAATTTCCCTTTCTTTTCTCTGTCTTGCTGATTACGTGGATTTTCTCTCAAGACTAAGTCACCTACTTGAAATTTCTGTGGTTTAACTCTATGATTGTAACTACGAAACATGATCTGTTGATAACCCTTCAAATGATCAGCTGCATGTTGACGTCTTTCATCTAACAACTCTGGCTCTTGGAGGCGAGAAACTCTATAGTCTTCATCACTTATCAAGCCCTTGAGTGAGACCCTAAGTGAAGGTATTTCAACTTCTAGTGGTAAGATTGCTTTTGCTCCATAGACTAAGGCATATGGTGTAGCTCCTATTGGTGTGCGAATACTTGTTATGTATGCCCACAAAGCTGGGTTGAGTTGAACATGCCAATCACGTCTAGTGTCATTTACTATCTTCTTCAATATCTTCAAGATAGTTTTGTTGGAAGCTTCTGCTTGACCATTGCCCTATGGATAATAAGGTGTAGAGAACCTGTGTTGGATGTGAAATCTTTCACAAAGTTCATCCACATCTTGATTCTTAAAAGGCCTTCCATTATCAGTAATTATAGAACTAGGAATTCCATATCTACAAATAATGTAATTTAGGATAAATGAAGATATTTGTTTACCAGTCACTGTTGTTAGAGGAACAGCTTCAATCCATTTTGTAAAATACTCCATAGCTGTTATGATAAATTTATGACCATTTGACGATGAAGGATGTATTTTTCCAACAAGATCAAGTCCCCATTGAGAAAAAAGGCCATGTCGGAGTGAAAGATTGCAGTTCCTGTGTAGGTGCATGAATAAGATTCCCATGGATCTGGCATTTAGAACACTTCTTGAAAAAAGTAAAAGAATCTTTCTCCATGGTAGGCCAATAGTATCCCATTCTGACAAGTTTCTTGGCTAAGGTCAAACCACTCGAATGAGTTCCACAAATACCACCATGAACCTCTTGTAAGGCTTTTTCAGATTCATCACATTCAAGACATCTAAGGAGTGTACCATCAAGACCACGTCGATAAAGGACATTGGCAATTAATGTATAACGGGATGATTGGCAAATGAAATTCCATTTTTGGTTACGGGATAAATCCGAAGGTAAGATATTATCCTTCAAATAGGTATAAGTCTTGCATATAAAGGTGAATTAGAACCGGTTAAATGACATATGACTTGGGTTTCAGGATTATCATAGGTGGGAGAAAACAATTGTTCCACCAAAAATTCATATTTGGTTTGATCTTCTGATATTTGTAATAAGGAAGCAATGGTAGCCATTGCATCTGCAGCTTTATTATCAATCCTTGATATTTGTGAAAACTTGATTGACACAAAATATTTCTTGTAATCATCCACCATGTTCTTATAAGGTAGCAACTTATCATCTTTAGTTTGATAGTCATCATTAATTTGATTAATGACAAGTTATGAATCACCATAGACTTCCAGCTCTGTAATTTTCCATTCCAAAGCTATTTTCAATCCTATGAGCAATGCCTCATATTCAGCTATGTTATTTGTGCAAGGAAACATCAACCGATATGATCGTGAAATGGTATGTCCTTCAGGTGTAACAAAGAGAATCCCTGTCCCCGAGCCATATTGTGTATAAGATCCATAAAAGTACAATGTCCATGATTTCTGAATTGTTGCTGTGAAGACATCTGCATCAGGAAACTCAATGTGCATTGGATTTTCTTCGTGTAAAGGTGCTTCATCCAACTGATTTGCAATGACCTGTCCTTTAATAGCTTTTCGATCTACATAGTGAATGTCAAATTCACTTAAGATCATTACCCATTTTGCAATTCTTCCCATTAAAGTAGCTCTACTTAATAGGTACTTCAATGGATCAATTTTTGTTATCAACTTAACTATATGAGCCAACATATAATGTCACCACTTTTGAGAAGCAAACAATACTGCAAGGCAAGCTTTTTCAATGAAATTGTAATTTAACTCATGACTTGTTCAGGTTCTACTGATATAATATATGGCCCTTTCTTTACCTGTAGAATCTTCTTGTGCTAGCAATGCTCCCAAAGATACTTCTGTTGCTGAAATATAGAGTATGAGTGGCTCTCCTGGAATAGGTGAAATTAAAACTGGTGGATGTGTAAGATATTGCTTGATCTGATTGAATGTTGTTTCACATTTGTCATCCCATTTGAATGGGACATTTTTATGCAATAAATGTGTAAATGGAAAGCTTTTGTCTGCCAGTTGAGCTATAAACCTTCTGATGGACTGTAATCTTCCTTGCAATGATTGAAGTTGACTAATATTTCATGGTGGCGGCATGTCCATTATAGCTTGCACTTTTTTTGGATCAACCTCTATACCCTTTTCTGAAACAATGTATCCTAGGAGTTTTCCAGATGTAACGTCGAAGACACATTTCTTTGGATTTAGTCAAACATTGAACTTCTCCATTCTGGTAAATTTTTTTGATAAGATTTCCAGGTGTTCTTCTCGTGTGTGAGATTTGGCAAGTAAATCATCAACATAATCTTCCATGAATGTATGCATCATATCATGAAAAATTGTTGTCATTGCTCTTTGATAAGTAGCCCCAACATTCTTTAAGCCAAATGGAATTACATTCCAGCAATATGTACCCCAAGGGCATGTAAACGCTGTTTTATCTTGATCCTCTGGTGCAATTTTTATCTAGTTGTATCCTGAAAATCCATCCATTAATGAATACATTGCATGGCCAGCAGTTAAATCAACAATCATATCTATGTTAGGTAAAGGAAAGTCATCTTTGGGACAAGCTTTATTTAGATCTCTGAAATCTGTACAAACTCTAATCCTTCCATCTGGCTTTGAAACAGGTACAATGTTGGAAATCCATTCTGCATAATCAATAGTTCGAATGAATCCTACATCCAAAAGCTTCTTTAATTCTTCTTTGACCAGTAACGCAACATGTGGATGCATTTTTCTGAGCTTTTTCTTCACAGGTTTTGCCCCTAGTTGAATAGATAAATGATGCATTATCAGATTAGGATCTAACCCTGGCATATGACCAAGCAAAGTTAACTTGATTCTCCTTCAAGAATTGCATGAATTTAAGGACTTCTTCAACAGTTCATGATGCTGCAAGTTGCAAAACTTTTGGCTGCTTTGTTGTACTTATGTTGATTGATTCTATTGGTTCGATCAAAATAGAAGATCTTTCATGATAATACTTGGGAAGAGTGTCAAGTTTCTCATCCTTTAGTGCCTCGGAAAGGTTTTCACTATCGGATTCGCTCTTTATTTTTCTCTTTTGTTGATCTATCACTGCCATTTTTTGGTTTTCACCAATAGATCCATCTTTTATTTCATTTATTTTGCAGCTAAGAGACTTGACACCCTCCTTATTGAATCATGAGTATGAGATTCTTGAATGAAACAATTATTTTCTTCATTTGAGGAACAAAGGAAATTTATAATGTCCTCATCATCATTGAATGTGGGAATATGGATAGGTGCATCAATGTCCCAATCAATAAGTTCTGGGTAAACTAAAGGCATAGGATCATTAGGTTGGGTAAGGTCTTGAATTGTCAAAGTCATGATATGGTTATCATCCTCATAGTAGACAAGGTCTATGATGGTATTCTCCTGTTGATTGTCAATCTCGTTAGAATCTGATTCATCCTCACTTGAGTCATGATTGCTTTGTAAAACATAATCAAGTGGAGGCCTTGAGCCTTCTCCTTGTATAAGAATAGGTGCATACTTGCGTATGATATCAACTTGTTTATCCCTCCAAAATTCATCATTATAAATGGTATCCCATTCATATTCATTAGAATCAGTATCTGAACTATTTTGCAATTGGAAAAGTGATTCATGAGGTCTATCTGACATTGATCCTCTTTCATGAGTTAATTTTGTTTGCTATGAAGTAGAGTCTTCTTTATCTTTGCCATATCCAAGTCCTGTTTTATCACTTGAATGCTTTGAAATAGGTTGAATTGGTTCCACAATTCCTTCTCTTCTTTTTCCTATAGGACCATTTCCTTCATAGCCCATCTTTTGCATGATAGCATACCCCTTACCATATTGTTCTTTAGGAAACTTAATGTGCAAGAGAGATTCATCTTCATCTTTGTATAGCCAATTTAGGATGTCCCTATCTTCAGCTTCTTCTTCAGTGGTGTTAGCTCTAATGAATTTTCCATCAAACTTTGTGATTGGCACAGAAGCTTGAGATGTAGAAGCTGTTGCAATCTTTTGATTTGATAAAGTTGGCTGTCCATGTGACCTCGGAGAAGGAGGTAAGGTAGAGAGAGATAATGAATATTCACCTACCCCTTTATCTTTAAATTTCAGCTTAGTATCAAGATTCTTTGTCAATTCTTGTAATTGGACTTGTAGATTGGAAGAAGGAACAACAAGAGCTTCCCTATTGTGTGGCACAAAGACATCTTGAGTTACTCGAAGATTTGAACAAGTTTGGGTAGTATTGTAATCAGCTTGTATAGTTATTTCTTGTCCATCATATGGAAACTTTATATATTGATGATATGTTGATGGTACTGCTTGCATATCATGAATCCACGAACAACCCAAAAGTATGTTATAAGAAAGATCCCGATCTAGAACATGACAAAATGTATTCTTCACAACAGGTCCCACTCTGATAGGTAGCAATATTAATCCTTTAGAAGCTCTTTCTTCATCATCATATGCCTTGATAGTTATCTTCCTTTGTGGATCAATTTCATTTTCTGATATTCCTAAGGCATTTATTAACTTAAGGTACAAATATTCAAACCGGCTCCTCCATCTATTAAGACACGTCTAATTCGATGTTTATGGATCATTACTTCAAGATAAAGTGAGGAATTATGTGGATGTGTCATAGAGGCATCATCTTTATCAGAAAATGAAAGACAAGTGGGGGAAGACATGTCCCACCATGGCTTGAAATCTGTTTACATCCAAATTAGTGTCAACAGTTGTGTTTACAAGGGCTTCTTCTAAAATATTCTTGTGTATGGGTGATATTTTGAGAAGTTCAAGGATAGATATTTGAGCTGATGTTTTTCTCAATTGATCAACCAGATTATACTGACTTGGAGGAGAAATAGTTGTTTTAGATGAACTTTCTTTTATAACAACTTTTGCTTGACCTCTTGTTGTCACATTAACCTGTTGATATTCTTGTTTTCCTTTGATTTTGATAATGTTAACCCGTTGATCATCTGTGTGGATGTGACGGATTATATTGTCTTCAACATTATGTATGCTTTTGGCTTTGGTATCTGATGTTTCCCCCTTTTGATAATTTGGTAAAGGATCTTTGAATGCTTGATGATCGTCATTGGTATGATGCCCTTCGATTGTAATGGTACCATTGTCAATTAAATCTTGTACTAGATTTTTCAAAGCTTGACAATTATTTGTTCTATGACCCTTACATCGATGATAATTGCAATAATATGAGTCATTCCATGATGGTGGTTTGACTCGTGGCTCATAATCTCTTTGTGGTGGTAAGGTGATAACCTTATTATCAAGAAGCTCCTTGAGAGCAGACTCAAGAGATTGACCCAAAGCAGTAAAATTCCGTCGATTTGAAAAGAATGAAGGTCTGGACGGATTTGATGTTTGGGTATTGCCAAGATTATTATTGAAATTACCATGATTTTGATTGGTATTTTGAGTGGTCATGTTTTCTTGCTTGGAGGTTTGTCCTTGTTGATTGTTGTTTCCTTGTTGAGTTGTATTTCCCTATTGATTGTTTCGTGGAGCACTTGATAGATTGAAAACAGATGGTCTTGTTCGTAAATTATTTGCATCTACTATACCATCATTAACAACAATTTTGTTTCTGTTCCAAAACCTTGTTTTATCATTATTGTTTTGATTTGATGTACTTGGATTATCAAGTTTTATCACTCCCCTTTTAACCAAGGCTCCTTCAATGGTGATTGCGTTTTCAATCAATTTTTCAAAGTTATGAGGACAATGAAGGTTAAGCCTATAGCTTAATTCTTGATCCAAGCTATTAATGAAGATATCCATCTTTTCCTTTTTAGGAATAGGACAGGAATATCGTGCAAATAACCTTCTCCACCTTTGCAAGAATGTAGTGAAGGGTTCTCCTACTTTTTGTTTCACTTTACAAAGATCAAGCATTGTTATCTGGTGTTGTATGTTGTAGGAGTATTGTGATATAAATTGATTTATTAACTCCTCAAAAGTTTTAATAGGTGGAGTGATTTTTGAAAGCCACTCCATGGATTGTACATCTAGACTTCGTGGAAATAATCGCATCAAGTAAGTATCGTCATAGGCAAATTCTAGACTCATGTTTCGGAAATCCCTAACATGGTCAATGGGATCAGTTTTTCCATTATACCTATCATACTTAGGAATTTCGCAATGTTTTGGAAATGGGATCATTTGAAGACTCCTATCAAATGGATAAGGAGATATGTCTTCCAAAACATATTTCTTTGTTGTACCCCCTTGCATTTCTTTTATCTGCCCTTGTAATTCTTTTATCTGTTGATTAAGAGCCCTAAAGTCATTAGGAGGAATTTCAGGACTTTGTTTAATCCCTTCTATGTCAAAAGTGTGAGGCAACTTAGCTCCTTGATTAGCTAATGAAAGAAAGTATCATTCTTTGTTTCGTTCTAAAATCTTTTCCATAAGAGTATGGAATTGAGGATCTTGTTCTACTTCTTGAAGCTTTTCTTCTGTTAACTCATCAAGATTAAATGTTTCCTCTTCTTTTTCAGTATGGTCACCCATTTTACTTGTAGTGGTTTCTCCCTCGTCTTTTTCCATTTGTTTTTGAGATCTCATGAAGACAGGCATAGGTTTCGTTCCAAGTTCTACTTGCTTTTGATAATAAAAAAAAAAGTGAAATAGTGCAATTTATGTGAGATATATGAAAGTCAGGATAGAATGAAGATTCTATGACTTACACAAAATTTCTCATCTTTTAGCTTGTGTTCATTCCCTAAGTGGAAGGATGAAAATCCTGTTAGCAGGAAAGTAAGCAAAAGATCAAGAAAAGGATGATTTTGCACTTTATGAAGTTTTGATCATGGCTTTGTAAAAGGATGGATTTTGTAATAGATGCCTAATATATTCTAAGTTCTCTATTGCAAAATTTGAGTTGGACGAGTAGAATAGTCGATTGCAGGTTGGGGAATATAACTGAAACGAATGCGTTGACTATGGTTATGCCTTTGAGAAAGGGCTCTTCTTTGAAAGTAAGCTTGTGAATACAAAGGTTCTATGGCATAATCATCTGAAAGACCTCTAACACAATCATGATACCTATGAAGAAATGTTCTATATTTGAGTAAAACTTTTCGGCTTTGATACAAGAATCGTTGTTTCTTCAATAGTTTCTTGTGGTTGAGGGGTTTCTTTGGCTTTTTAATCCTTTTGAAAATGGATTTCTTTACAAACATTGTGGATTTCCAATCTCGTAACATGAGATTAATCAATGTGATAATGAGTGTTTTGGATGATCTTATCTGAATTAGTGTATTGAAAACACATCAAACAATTTGTAAAATGGTTGTCTTAAGTCCTATGCTAAACATCAAGTGTATAATCAAAATGTTGTTCAAAAAGTGTTTTAACAGGTTTTACACATGATAAGCACTTCAAACAGACTCACTCTTAGTTTCTCAAGTAGGTCATCATAGCAATCAACAGCCCACATCTTAAAACTGCGTCGACTCACACAGCCATGTCACCCCCGAAAGGGCGCCCGTGTTTTTGTCTTTTCAAGTGCGTACTCAGAGTGACGGAAGTGGATACCGGATCCCCTGAGCAAACAATCCTTGGCAGTTATATGGTGAGTATCTTGGGGGTAGATTCTTCCCTCCCCTACACTATGATTAATATAATGTTCGGGAACTGACTCGGTAAGATACTACACTAAGTTCTTAGTAAGGGTTTCCGTTCGGTGGAAAATGATAGACTCCCTCGAGAGACCTCCCTACCTTTAGAACAAAGGCTTTGGGGATGGTTATCAATGCACACTACCGTCGAATGGGATTTTCATCAACCATCCGCATTTGATTATAGTGGGTTGGAAAACTTGGCTTTAGTTGTTCCCACTTAGGTCATTCCCGTAGGGTGAGTACTTTTTCCCACTATGGCAGGCCTTCTAAAAGGAGCTAATAAAATAGGAAATTGCATGAAGGTAAATAGGTGAGTTTGGCATTTTGATCACCCAGTTAAGGGGAGAGCATAGGCCTATCACCAAAACAAAGCAAACACTAATGTATTTTAAGCCCCAAATGAAAATTTTCTAAGCTAAGTGAAGATGTTGCTTCACATAAACAGAAAAATTCTTTTTAAGCCCAAAACGAAATATGAAGTGTCTACCCTAGGATTGCTTCATTTTAAATTAAATGTATACCCTAGGATTGCTTTATTTTACCTTAGATGACTTCCCTAGGATTGCTTCATTTTACCTTAAATGCCTACCCTAGGATTGGTTCATTTTATCTTTAAAATTTTACTAACTGTCTGCGGTTGCATCAGAATCAGTTAAACTGTTTTAACATTACAAATTACAACTTATAGAAATGCGCTATAACAGAAGTTACAGGCGCTGCAAAATACTTTAAAGGTGTTGTAAAACTCATTAATAGCGCTGCAAAACTAATTAAGAGCGTTGCAATACATATCATGAGCGCTGCAAAAGACTTCAAAGGCGCTGGAAAAGACTTCAAGGGTGCTGCAACAGTCTTTACAGGCACTGCAAAAGACCTTATGGGCACTACAACAGACTTCACAAGCACTGCAAAAGACCTTAAATGCGCTAAACTGGGTATTGAAATCTTGAAGACGTGTTTCCTGTGCTATTATGCTATTTTTGTTTGTAACCTATCAAAAGAAACCTGCAAAAGGATATTAAAAAGGGGGCAAGAGCCCCACGGTGGGCGCCAAAAATGTGTTAATGTTTATATGGTGTAATCTAAATGAAAACAAAACACAAAATGAAACATTATACTAAAAACTCAAACAAAGAAATAAATATAGTTTTCAGAAGCATTCCATCTTCCTCTATCTATAGTGATTTCTTTTGAAGCTTTTGCTCTCAAATTGTATAAGCTCAGCTCCTCCAAATAGCAACCTGTAGAATGAGTTATGCAAAAGGAAATTCTATCCTATATGCTATGAATATGAATATGGACAGGGGCTATAGATTATGCACAGGGACTGTGAATGGAAGATGTCATGATTCTATACTATGATTACTATGAATCTATGCTATGAAAGTACTGTGAATTCTATGAATGCTATGAATGCTTACAATTTGACTATAATTTACTTGCTTAAAACTTCTATATCATTTGGAGTTCCCGGCAGTCATATTTATAGATTTTTGCAGGCACAATCCCGGCTGGCAAGAATCTACGGCTGTGATATTGTCTGGTAGAATTGAAAGGTGAGAGATGGAGAAATTGAGAAGAAGATGGAAGAAGTTGAGAAGTTGGAGAGAAGGATGGATTCATGTCTTCAACCCATGGGAACAAGCCTGCACAGAAACAGAGAAAATTATATTTTCTGTTTGGGCAGTTTGTTTCACGGGTGTTGAAGATAATCCCCAAATTAAATAAATAAATAAATTTATTTAATTTCATTTATTGCACTTTGATTTTTGATTTTACAAACTATGGAAGATTTAATTAAATATTTTGAAATATTTAATTATAATGTAACTTTACAAGAATATGAAATATTAGAAGAATTAATTAAATATTTTGAAATATTTAATTATGAATAGATATTAAAATCAAATTAGAGGAATTAATTAAATATTTGAAATATTTAATTATAAATGATATTTAGAAGAAAAGAAGAATATTTTAATCTTTATTTGAATAAAATATTCAAACTAAGATTATATGATAATTAATATAAATAAACGATAATATTTATTTAATCAATTAAGAAATGAATATGAAAAGATGATTAAATAAACTTATTTATTTAATCGAAATAAAATAAAGAAGAAATATAAATAAATTATTTAAATTTATTTATATGTAGATGGAATCAGAAGATTTTAATTAAACATTAAAAATATTTAATTAATTACCAGACAATGTGATGTAAGCATTTTTAAGTGTATACAGTAATCAAAATTTCTGATAATATGAATGTTTGAATTTGAATTTTCCTCCATATTATATGTGGCTTCTATTGTTTAACTCTTGCTGCACGGTCCATAATGTTCTCTTTGAGGACTCTCCTACCGTGACTGCACTAGATTGGTATCAAAGTGAGATTCATTCCATGAGAGATCATCAGAGTTTGTGGAGTCCTATTGAAGATTTTTTGTGGGGTGGCAAACTGAGGATCTGACCTATAGCTGTAGAGGACTTGTGTAAAGATGGTGGGAAGAAGAAATGGTAGATGAAATGGAGCACATGGAAATGCAGACCCATCTATGATGGAGATGTTGAGAGGAATTGTTGCTACATTAGAAGTAGTTGAAACAACCCAAAGGAGAGGTTGACTGGTTGATGATGTGAGTGATGAAGAGGTAGAAGAACAAGAAGAAAGGGAAAGACAAAATCAACCTAGTCTAGATCAGGGAGAAGAGAGGTTCATAAGAGTCCTGACCAGAATAAACACTAAATCACATTTCAATCCACCTGATTATAGTGGTAAGTTGGACTCAAATAAATTGCTTGATTGGATAATGGATATGGAGAAGTATTTTGATTTTGAAGGTACTGCTAAAGAAAAGAAGGTGAAATTTTCTTGTACAAAGTTGAAAGGAAATGCATCCCTTTGGTGGGAACATTTTTAGATAGATAGGCGAAGAAGAGGAAAGGAAAAGATAGGATCATGAGATCAAATGGTGAATAAGTTAAAGACAATGTTTATGCCTGCAGACTATCAAATCAGTTTGTTCCAGAAGTTGCAGAATTTGAAGCAGGAGTCAAGTGTGACTGAGTATACTGAGGAGTTCTACAAGTTGAATATCAAATCCAAACATTCAGAGGATGAGGTCAAACAAGTAGCCAGATATGTGAATGGCTTGAGGTAATCTATATAGGATAAGATTAGTTTAATCAAGTTGTATAGTGTGGAGGAGGCATATCAATGTGCCCTAAAAGTACAAGAGAAGCTAAATAAAATACACGAGCAAAGACAAAGAGAAAGAGGCAGAAGATTTCAGAGAGGAAGAACTTATATCAAAGGAGGAAGAGGATCTTTGGAAGATCAAAATAAAGATAAGGAAGTCAGTAAGAATGATAATTCATACTATAGAGATGATGGAAAATCTTACTGGAGAAGAGGATATGGTGGTTACCAGAATGAGGGTTATAGAAAAGATGATAGAGGATAGGAGAAAAGAGTGTTCAAGGGAACTTGTTTTAAGTGTGTGGAGAAGGACATAAAGTATTTGAATGTAATCAAGGAGAGACAAGCAAAAAGATAAAGAATAGTAGAAGAACAACCTTTTCTAAGGAGGATCATGACATATCATCTAATATACTAGAAGAGGCAGAAGTGTTGGTGAACAAAAGAGTATTGTGTGAAAGTGAGATGGAGCAGGAACTGTTGCAAAGAAAGAATTTGTTTCAGACCAGATGCAAGGTAGCTGGTAAATGTTGTAGAGTGAGTATTGACATTGGAAGCTTTGAGAACCTAGTTTCTGAAGAAATGATGACCAAATTGAAGTTGGGAAGATTGAACCACCTGAAGCCCTATCAGATAGCATGGATTCAAGATGAGCATAAGATACTGGTAAGTGAATTTTTTTTGGTGAAATTGAAGATAGGAAATTATCATGATGAAGTTTTGTGTGATATCATGCCTATGGATGTATGCCATCTTTTTGTTGGGAAGGCCTTGGCAGTATGATGGATAGACTATTCATGATGGAAAGAAGAACACATATACCATTTTTGCTAATGGGATGAAGAAAACTTTGTTGCCATTGGGGTATGTTCCTAAAGTTAAGGTTTTTACGAATGTTAGAGTTTGTTTGGTTCATGGAAGAAGATTTATGGATGGAATGAGAAATGAGAACATGTGCTATGCCTTGGTTCCTAAGAAGGCTGAAGACTTGAAGCATGTAGAAGAACAAATAGTAGAGGAGTTGCTGGTAGAATAAGAAGAGATCATTTCAGATAATGTACCTGATGGATTGACACCTATGAGGAGTATTAGTCATTGCATGGATCTAATTCCTAGAGCTAGTTTTCCTAATAAAGAAGAACACTGAATGACATCAGTAGAGAATGAAGAATTGAATAGAAAAGTACAAGAGTTGTTGAGGAAGGGTTTGATCAGGGAAAGCTTAAGTCCTTGTGCAGTACTTTCTGTGCTAGCACCTAAGAAGGATGGCAAATGGAGTATGTGTACAGACTCTAGAGCCATAAACACAATCATAGCGAAGTATAGATTTCCTTTGCCCTAGATGGATGGCATTATGGATTTTTTGAGTGGAGCTAGATACTTTACAAAGATAGATTTGAAGAGTGGATATCATCAAATCAGAATCAAAGAAGGGGATGAGTGGAAGATGTCATTCAAGACTAATTAAGGATTGAATGAGTGGCTAGTGATGCCTTTTTAACTAACAAATGCACCAAGTACTTTCATGAGGTTAATGAATGAGGTATTGAAGAAGTTCTTGGGTAAGTTTGTGATTGTCTATTTGGATGACATCTTGATTTTGAGTAAGATTAGAGAAGAACTTTTGTTGCATATAAGACAAGTTTTGTAGAGGTTGAGAGAAGAGAAGTTGTTGATAAACATTAAGAAGTATAGTTTCATGAAGGAAGAATTAGTATATCTTGGATTCGTGATATATGTAGATGGATTAAAGATGGATCTTGAGAAGGTAAGAGAAATTGTTGAATTTCCTACACCAAAAAGAATTAGAGAGGTAAGATCATTTCTTGGATCAACTAGTTTCTACCCGAAGTTCATTAGGAATTTCAATTCTATTTGTAGTCCTATGATAGAAACAATGAGAGGAGATAAGAAGGATTTTAGGTGGACATCTAGAGTAGACCAAAGTTTTGAGTTGTTGAAATAGAAGGTGACTGAGCAACCTGTGTTTTCTTTACTATACTTTAATAAGGTATTTTAGGTAGACTGTGATGCAAGTGGAAATGCAATTGGAGTAGTATTAAGTCAAGAAGGAATACCAGTTGCTTATTTTAGTGAGCATTTGAATGATGCTAGGAGAAGGTATTCAATGTATGACCAGGAGTTTTATGCCATAGTTCAAGCCTTGAAGAAGTGGAGACATTACTTGTTTCCTAAGGAGTTTGTGTTGTATATAGATCACCAGTCATTACAGTATTTGAATAGTCAAGATAAGTTGAATCAAAGACACATGAGATGGGTGGAATTCTTGCAGAGTTATACCTTTGGTTTGAAACATAGGAGTGAAAAGTCAAATAGAGTTGTTGATTCCTTGTGTAGGAGAAGGAATTTATTGGAAGAGATGAGAGTGGAGGTATTAGGCTTTGATGAATTGAAGAACTTGTATGAGGAAGACACAAATTTTGTAGAACCTTGGAGAACTTGTAAAGAACCATTCTTGGAGGATAGGAGTCAGTGGTTGGATTATTTCATTCAAGAAGATATTTTTTTCAGAGGGAATCAATTGTGTATACCCCAAAGTTCAATGAGGGATAACTTGGTGAACAAAAAACATAGTGGAGGATTGGCAGAACACTTTAGAATTGATAAGATAGTAGCATTGGTAAGTGAGAATTACTTTTGGCCACAGATTCATAAGGATGTTATGAAATTTGTGTAGAGTTGCATAGTTTGTCAAGTTCAAAAAGGGAGTAGTCATAATGTTGGATTGTATAAGCCTTTGATAGTTTTGGAGAGACCTTTGGAGGATATCAACATGGATTTTATACTTGGCTTGCCAAAGACATAGAGAGGTAATGATTCTATATTTGTGGTGGTGGATATATTTTGAAAGATGACACATTTCATACCTTGTAAGAAGACAATAGATGCAGTACATGTAGTAGACTTGTTTTTCAAGGAAGTTGTTAGATTGCATGGATTACCTAGGAGTATTGTTTCAAATAGAGATACCAAGTTTGTTGGTTACTTTTGGAGGACACTTTGGAAGAAGTTAAAGAAAAATTTAAAGTTCAATTCTACTTTTCACCCACAGACTGATGGATAGAAAGAGGTAGTAAACAAGAGTTTGGGGAATTTTTTGAGATGTTTGGTTGGGGAGAAGACTGGAAGTTGGGATTTAGTCCTTGCACAAGTAGATTTTTCTTACAAAAATTTAGTGAATAGGAGTGCTAGAAAGACACCTTTTGAGATTATTACTAGAGTTCATCCTAGAGGTATATCAGAGTTGTGAGACATCAGTAAGGAAGATAAAAGGAGTGTAGAAGCAAAGGAATTTGCAGAACATATGAAGAAAGTGCATACTCAAGTAAAGCAACAATTGGAAGATATGAACCAAAAGTATAAGGAGCAAGTAGATGGAAAGAGGAGACATAAGGAGTTCAAAGCTGGAGATGAAGTGATGGTGTATTTTAGGAAGGAAATATTTCCAATTGGCACATACAATAAGCTCAAGATGAGGAACTTTGGACCCTATAATATTTTCAAGAAATTTAATTTTAGGAAATGCATATGAAGTAGAGTTACTGGATGGCATGGGTATATCACCTATATTCAACATTGCAGATCTACAACAACACCATGAAGTAAAATTCAATGAAGACAGTAAAGAAAAAATGGAGAAATAGTTTCCTAAACAACAATAAGATGAGATAGAAGATATTTTGGATATTAGAGATGGGAGGAAAACGCATGGAAGATAGTACAAATAATATCTTATGAAGTGGAAAGGTAGACCAGTGGAAGATTCTTCTTGGATTTCTCAAGCTGAGCTAGATCGTATTGGTTTTCCTTTAGCCCCAACAAAGTGAGGGACTCACTTTTAAAATAACCCTGGATTTCTGATGCAAGAGCATCCTTGCTTCTTGGAAATCTTGCACATTAGCCAAAACTATTTTCATTTCAGTTTGTTCTTGTTCAATTCTTCCTCAATTCAAGTTGGCTGATTCAACATATTTGCTCACTAGACCCTACAGATCTATGTTTTCATCATGGAAATGCTCATTTTCCCTATTCCAAGATTTCAGAGTGATTAGATATTTTTCTAGAAATTTATCGCTCCTAGATTAAGTGACAGTTTCTAGAACTGGGCCCCGAAGTAGTTTCAAGCCGAACAACTAATTTTGTCTCTTGAGGATCCTTCTAGTAACTTGCAAATATTTTTGGTGTGTTTCGAATTGTTCCATGGAGTGTCCTTGATCTTAATTATTGGTCCACACTTCATCCTATGCACCTGTCAAAGAGAAATTCAATTTAAGGCCAACCTATTTCATGCACACGTTACATTTTCCTTCATTGGAGATTGTAATGATCTTTGGCCGACGCAGAGGATTCTAGATCTATGGATATGATATAAATCACTATAATAGATCATTAGGAAGTGACACAGATTTTTGGGACCCTATGGACTACTCTTGCACTTCTAGGGTTTTTCACTTAAAAGGAGAGAGATAGTATAAAAAATGCTAATGATTCATTCAAATAAGGATGTGTGTGATATGATGTGATGTAAATGGACTTAACCAAATGAAATTGACTAATATAAATCACCTAAAATGAATTCAAAAGTGTAATTACAACTATGTTTGAAAACACATTATGATATGCAAACTGTGTAAATGAATAAATTATGTAGAACAGAAAGAGAAGGGATGAAATAGAGTGCACCTAGGAAAAGTGTGATGATTCTAGAGTGTTCTAAATGTTGATTAATTTTACTAATTTTTCATAGTGGGACTCATTCGCCCAGGTTGGCGAATCAATCCACCTATTGGTGAAAAACTAACAGGAGCTAGTTTTTGTCTTTCAAGATTTGAAATATGACAAAACTCAAGTTTCCAGTCCTAAGGTGGGACTCATTCACCATAGGTGGAAAATTAGTCCTCCCCCAAATTCCTAAAAAACTAGGAGAAAATTTTGCAACACCAGATCTGAGAATGTTTGCTTGTTGGGTTGCCGAAGTCAAATCTATAGAAAACAAACAAATAACTCTCTCCAAGCTTGATTTTGAATCAAGTTGACTTGAAGCACCTAGTTGACTTGAAAATCACTCTTCAACACCTAATAACCTATCAAATCTATAAAAAAAAAGGGCTGAAAATAAACAAGCAAAAGGGGGAAAATGATTAGGGGTTAGTGAATAGGGGTTTTCCTTGGTCAAACCCCACTTTTGGTAATCAAACCATTGAAAAGATAATGAAATAAAAGAGAAAGATAAAGTAATAACATGCAAGTGCTATCAACTCACCTATCTCTTGATAATGCAAATATGAAGTAATTTTAATGGTTGCTACAAAGTGCTTGAAAAGTGTTTGAATTGTTGATGTAAAGTGATTGAATGCTTGAAATATAGGTTTGAACGCTTGAATGAGTGAGAAGATTGTAGGAGATGTAAAATGAGGTGAAAATCACTTATTTATACAATTCTTGTGCCTTAGTATCCATTCATACCTCATCGCAGCCTGACATTAAGTGATTTTGAATAAAATCCCAAAAGGAAATTTGAAATATTTTGAATTTGGGGCCAAGGGGGACTCATTCACCACCCATGGGGAATGGGTCCCACCTAGGTCCTAAAAACATGTGTCAGGAAATGTTGTGTTTAATATTATTTGTTAGGATAATATGCAAAAATACACTTAATTACAACTTATGAAGGAATAAAGAAACCAAATAAAGCATGAGAAGGGTGTAAATAGTGAAGATGTGCCTAGGAAAACTTGTGAAAGCTTGTTACAAGACTTTACAACACTTCATAACAGGACTTTTTGAAGTGAAAATGTGATTTTTAGGTGAATTACATTAAATAGAGTCTAGAAGAATGTAGAAATGTCTTACAACACTTCACAACATCTTCAAAATATGTCGTTCTTTGAGTTTTAGTACCTAAATAAGCATATTCAAGCCATGATACAACATAAAATCAAAGCAACATAGTTCCAAAACCATGAAACGAGGCCTAAAATGCCATGAAAATGACAAGGGACAATTTTTCTACGGCATAAGAAGTAAGTTAAGAAAGTTAGGAATGAATATTGGATTTGATATCTAAGAATTTAGCTCGTATTAAGGAGCATATAGGAATATTGTATTTTGAGCATGTATACTCACTCTAGGGCCACAAACCTAGTTGTACGTGGGGTGAGAAAGCCCAAAAAGTAAGAAACATATGCTAGTTGGTATGCACTCACAAAACACAAAGGTGGCTATGGGGAAAAGTCATGCCCCTAGGTGGGCTTCCCACTCAACCATGTCAAAGTTACACCCATTGATAACTTTAACAAGGTGCCACAAAGAGAAAGGAATGTTCATGAACAGAAAGAAAGGTACCACATTCATGCAAGTTGTGTTATGCAAGGTGGCAAAAAGGAATGCAAAATGTAAAATGTAAAATGTTCGAAGGAGTCTTGTTCAGTTTATGCAAGGTCAATCACTTATGGAACATTGTGTGTAATGTCTCCAAGAGAGGACCAATCAAATAATATTATATTCACAGCTTAGGGGATGTAGTGTGTCACATCAAGCCACCAAGAGGAATGTAATATGTTGAGATAGATCACACTTATGAAGGATATCACACCCAATGTCATCCACAAAATGATGAAAGCATCACAAAAACGACAAAGCTACACTAGGAAACAAGAATGCCAATGAATTAATGGTAATGTATGTCCCCCACTTTAAATGAATTGCTACACATCAGTCTATGAACAATTAATTTAAAGTAGAGAAGAAAAGAAAATGTAAAAAGAAATAAGACATGAGAGCCAATTTGGAAAGCCCTATGCAAAGTCATATGTTTCGAAGTTAGGCTGCATCATGTTAATAAAAATGAAAAATAAAGAAAGGGAGTTGCTCCCCAACAAAGAAAGCACACCAAACACATAAGGGATCTATGGATTTGGGGGCAGTAGGTTCGTTGTTGCAATGTTTTTATTAAAGAGCTCAGAACTATCATCATTCCCCGAATACATGGAATGGGAAGAATGACACAAAGAGAGCGAAAGAAAAAGAAAGAGAAAGTCTTTTTTGGGTCAACATGGAAGAGACATTGCGGTCTCAATGCTTTGCACTGTCCCCAAAAGGAAAAAACAAGCGAAAGAGAAATGAAAACGAAAAGGAAAAGGAAAATGAAAAAGCTTTTGGGTCAACATGAAGGAGACATTTTGGTCTAAATGCCTTGCATCATCCCCAAAAGGAGAACACAAAAAAAAAAAGAGAAAAAGACAAGGACCTTGTGGGTCAACATGGAAGAGACATAGGGTGTCTCTATGCTTTGTGTCATCCCAAAAGGAGAAAACAAAACAAAAAGAGAAAAAGGAAGAGCACAACAGATAGAAGAATAGAGGTACAAATAGAAGAAGTATACAAATAGAGAGAACATCAAACACACGATATGGGGGAACACGATACATGCATGAAAAGAAAATGTAACAAGTTTAATGCAAATATAAGTCAACCATTAACTAAGTTATTGGTTTATCAATAAGAGATAAGTGGAAATGGGATAACATAGTTAAGAGACAAAGATAAGTGCATTTCAAGGACAAGGCTAACAACATCTTGGCCCCCCAAAAAATGTAAAGGCAAGAATGAGCTGAGATATATGATGGGAAAGGATCATGCGACAGTGAGAATAAAGAATTCTACAACTATGGCATGAGGATGGGATGTGGTTGCTTTAAGGTATGATGGGGAAACAATCGGTATCAGTGAAGTGATACTTATCTAGTATGTCCTTCAATGTACAACATTCTTCAGTGCGATGTCCAAGGATGTGATAATATTTGTGAAATTGGATGTTAGAGTCTTTGGGATGAATAACCAACCTATTCATGGGTGGTAAAAGGATAAGATATTTTATTAAAAGGAGTTGAAGTCTCTATTCACATTCAGGTGGAGGATGTGTAGGAAACTTAATCTTTTTGAGTTTGTAAGGTCGTTTTCGCTTGCTATATTCTCCTTGTTCATGGATATGAGGAGAAGGACCCATGGGGATCCTAACATCCTTATCATTAGAAGGAGATAAGGGTTTATCTTGCAGAAGAAGAATATTTAAGTTAGGTGGAGCATTCAAAATCATCATTCCAACATCCAGAAGTCTCCTAGGTTGAAGAGGATGTTTATCAGGATGTGAAGGATTTTGATATCCTATTCCTATTGTGTTTGCTTCAATTGGTTGTTGTTCAAAAAGTTGATCGATGTCATGTTCATGTTTTGTGTCACAACCTTGTTTACTTAAGGTAGTAAATCCTTTACCATAAGTCTCTTCAAGGCTAATAGGAATGTGTGTGACTGTATGCTCATAGAATGGTTGGGATTGTGTAGATTAAGAGAAACTAGGTCCACTTGAGGGAGGAACCATAGGTTCTGTAGTGACTTTAGGAGGTGCAATAGTGGGAAGGTCTTTTGATCTCATTGATGGGTAAAAGGTTGCATTGGCTTCTAGGTTGTTAAGGAAGTCATTGTAAAACTTGTGCATGCTATCATCATCTTCTCCAATGATGTCTATGTTACAAGGAGGACAATCATGATAAGTTGAAGGAGCATGTGTGAGTTCAAGATCATTAGGGTCACAACCAAAGGCACAATTGGACATGTCTACTAGTGAGTTTAAGGAATTCCAAAACTTAGTGAAATAAAATGCCATTATGTAAATAAAGTAAGATGCAAGAAATGAGGAAAAATAGATAATCTATGAATGAAAATAGGATGCAAGAACAGAAAAGTGTAATGCAGAAAAAAGCCAAAAAGATTGTAGAAATGTTGGTTCAGAAGTGCAGAGGGACTGATTTTCCCTAGGTGGCAAATGAGTTCTAGTATAAAGATTTTTAATGTTTTTCAAAAGATTTAAGATGATTTAAATGCTATATAGTATGAAATTTTCAAATGAAAAATACATATTTTTATTTTTTTCAATTGGCTGTAATGCAAAAATGAAATCTAGATGAAATTTTCACTAATGAAAAAATGAAAAGTCCTATAATGGAATAACAAATCAATGTCTTAATTGAATGCTAATGAAAATGGAAACTAAGATGTAATATGTGAATACAATCAGAAATTCAAAGTGTTCAAAAGTTTGGTTCACCAAAATGAAACATAAATTTTTGGGACCCTATGGACTACTCTTGCACTTTGAGGGTTTTTCACCTAAAAGGAGAAAGATAGGTCTAAAAATGCTAATGATTTATTCAAATTAGGATGTGTGTGATGTGATGTGATGTAAATGAACTTAACCAAATGAAATTTGATAATCTAAATGACATAAAATGAATGCAAAACTATAATTATGACTATGTTTGAAAACACATTGTGATATGCAAACAATTGTGTAAATGAAGAAATTATGCAGAACAAAAAGAGATGGGATGAAATAGAGTGAACTTGGGCAAAGTGTGATGATTCTAGAGTGTTTTGGATGCTGATGAATTTTATTTATTTTTCACAGTGGGACTCATTCTCCCAGGGTGGCGAATCAGTCCACCTACTAGTGAAAATATGCCAGGAGTTGGTTTTTTGTCTATCGAGATCTGAAATATGAAAAAATCAAGTTTCTAGTCATAAGGTGGGACTCATTTAGCACAGGTGGTGAATCAGTCCTCCCCCAAATTCCTCAAAAATTGGGAGACAATTCTACAACACTAGATTTGAGAATGTTTGCTTGTCGGTTTGTCGAAGTCAAATCTGTAGAAAATGGACAAATAACTCTCTCTAAGCTTGATTTTGATTCAAGTTGACTTGAAACACCTAGTTGAATTGAAAATCACTCTTCAACACCTAATAACCTATCAAATATGAAAAACAAAGGGCTATAAATAAACAAGAAAAAGGGGGAAAATGATTAGTGGTTAGTGAATAGGGGTTTGCCTTGGTCAAATCGCACTTTTACTATTCAAACCCTTGAAAAGATAATGAAATTAAAGAGAAAGATAAACTAATAACATGCAAGTGCTATCAACTCACCTAACTCTTGAAAATACAAATCTGGAGTAATGTCAATAGTTGCTTCAAAGTGCTTGAAAAGTGTTTGAATTGTTGATGTAAAGTGCTTGAATGCTTGAAATGTAGGATTGACTGCTTGAATGAGTGAGAAGATTGTAGGAGATGTAAAATGAGGTGAAAATCACTTAGTTATACAATTCTTGTACCTTAGTATCCATTCATACCTCATCACAGGTTGACATTAAGTGATTTTGAATAAAATCCCAAAAGGAAATTTAAAATATTTTGAATTTGGGGACAAGGGGGATTCATTTTCCACCCATGACGAATGAGTCCCACCTAGGACCTAAAAACATGTGTCTGGAAAAATGTTGTGTTTAATATTATTTGCCAGGATAATATGCAAAAATACACTTAATTACAACTTATGAGGGTATAAAAAGACCAAATAAAGCATGATAAGGGTGTAAATAGTGAAGATGTGCCTATAAAAGTGTGAAATCTTGTTACAAGACTTAACAATACTTCATAATAGGACTTTTTGATGAGTGAAAATGTCATTTTTAGGTGAATTTCATTAAATAGAGTCTAGAAAAATGTAGAAATGTCTTACAAAACTTCACAACATCTTCACAAGATGCCGTTCTTTTAGTTTTAGTACCTAAATAAGCATGTTCAAGCCACGATACAACATAAAATTAGAGCAACATAGTTCCAACACCATGAAACAAGACCTAAAAGGCCATGAAAATGACAAGGGACCATTTTTCTATGGCACAAGAAGTAAGTTAAGAAAGTTAGGAATGAATATTGGATTTGATATGTAAGAATTTAGCTCGTATTAAGGAGAATATAGGAATATTTTATTTTGAGCATGTTGTATTAGGCCTATGAGCTGAATCTATGAACTTGGATGTTGTCAGAAAATTGTAATAAGAATTTTTGATAATATGAATGTTTGAATTTGCATTTTCCTCCATAGTCCATGTGGCTTTTGTTGTGTAAATCTTGTTGTACAATTTAGACTGTTCTCTTTAAGGACCCCCCTATCGTGACTACACCAACAAGCCAACATCATATCTAGGATAGTAAAATCCTACCAAGAATTTGATTTAAAATAGGTCCAAGTTAAAGGACTCATACACTAGGTTGGGTGTATGAGTCTTAGTGTCTTAAACCTAGGACACACATTTCTAGAAGTGTTAAAGTTTAGTGCAACATTTAAAATCAAGCCTTGAGACCGAGGTGGGAGCCATATGCCCAAGGGGGCATATGGGTCCTAGATCACTAGATCTAGAACAAATAACCTCAAACATTGAATTATAATTTTCCATTTGTTAACTGTCGGGATTATCCTCACTAAAATGCATTTAATAAGGCTTGTGGATGAAAAATAGGTCAAAATAAGGCATAAATGAACCTAATTTTAACAATTATGTCCCAAAAAAGTGTGAAAATGTAAAGGGATACATTTTCCTACACCACAAAGTCAATTTAGAGGAATAGTTTTACTACCTTTGACATAGTATTTTAGTCACTCATTTTTAAGTTCTCAAACAACTAAGGTTTTCTTGAAATAATTTTTAATTAACATAGTATTTTGATTAATTTAGACTATTGAAATACAAAAGTAAATACCTTTTTAAAACCCCTTTAAAGAATCCCCAAGCAATTTTTTGAAAAATATTTGTTCATAGAAGTAACCATAATTCCTTACTTGTGAATTTTCTTGGAAACCCTAGTTTTCATCTACACAACTTTCTCCAAGATCTCAAATTCTTGTTTTGATTTAAAAATACTTTGGTTACAATGATATATAAAATATTGTATATATTTATTTTTAAAAATAGTGGTTGGGCCTTAATTTTCATAGTTATGGTTTGTTTGGATGAAACTAATTGTCTGCAAGTAGTCATTTCCAACTTTGAATTTCATCCATTGATCTTGAATTGTCACAACATGATGGATGGTCAGCATATTCAAAAGGTCTACCACATAAGTGATTTGAAAACATTTACGTGAAATTTTGATTTATTAGCGCTATGTGCTAAAATGAGTAATGAACATGTGTCTCCTCATCTTTTAGTCACCAAAGTATTGATGCATCTAATTAAGAATATTAAATTTACAAAAAATGTGTTGTAAAGAACTTCAATGGAAACTTGACAAGTATTGGCCTTTTAAAATATACAAGGATAACACATTTTTCCTTTACACTTATACTCAAAGAATTTAGTATTATAACACATTATTCCTTTGCACTTATACTCAAAGAATTTAGTATGAAGGAATTTTATGCTTTAATCACTAAACACCATGTATTCCATGAATTTAAAGAAGGTCAATTCATTGTGTTCTATGTGTGTTGTAAATAAATAATTGTAGCATGAAGAAAATATGCACTCTAACTAGAAGCAAACACATGTATCCACTTTCTTGCCAATATTGTTGAGTGCATTCTACTTGAATGCACTAGGTATTAGAAATTATGGTGCAAAAGGGATTAGCATTGGAAAGAGAATATGAAAAGTGTCTCAAGTGGGGCCCATTAATAATAAAAGTTCTTGAATAATGAATTGAAGCATGTGTTTTAAAGATTTTTTAAAGTGCATTAGGATATAAAACAGGTAAGTGATAAAAGGGGGCTAGCTAGGAAAAAGAATAAAAGCCATGAATAAATACTCAAGTGACTAGGATACCGAAGAAAGTGGTCAATAAGAAAACATAAATAAAATGAAAAATATTTTTACAAGTGTTTAGGGTTTTGACACAACCTTATTATGATGCTTTAAAATCCTAGAAAATATGACTATTTCAAAAAAGCATTAATTACTAGTTTAAAATCCATCTTTTCAACCATTACTCAGTGTGTGAGAGCTAGAGCATGCATCTAACCATTTTTTCAATTTGAACATCAATCATTGATCTTCAAATAGAAGACATGATCTAACAACTACAATAGATTTGACCAATTTGAATATTTATTGGCATGCATTGAAAATATTTTTGACCAATAGAATTCTTCCATGTGGGACTACCTTTATATAAAAACATAAGATAAGTCATCGCAAGAAATAGTTGCTTTTGGCCACATGGTAGATTTTCATGCTTCCATAGGCTCAAGATCAAGCCACTGAAAGGAGCTTTTGTAACAACAAAATCCCCTTAAGATCATGCCACATGGCATCAAATGATTGTGCTTTAAGACACTTTATTATAAGAAAAACCTATTAAGAAATATGAGAGATCAACATGTGTCCTTATAGTAGCTCAAAAATTTACAATTGTTACCTTCTCGTGATTCTGCAGCCTTATACAAGCCTTTATAAAAATTATCCACAAAATGATGAAAATCCAATGAATCAATTCTATGTGGTCCCTATTGGATGAAGCTAGTAGATTAGTGTTAGGGAAATACTATGAAACTCTCTTCTATGCTTTCATAGGATGATTTTGGGTCCACCTATAGAGGCTCCATGAAATGATGGAATACCTCAGAAACTTGCCAAGTGGAATTGGTAGGGTCCACAAATTGTTCCATTATCACCAAAAATGCTTCATATGCCACATGGCATTATTTTCATGCTTCACCTAGTTCTTGTAACACATAAAGGTTAGTTTTCTTCCTCACACATTTACCTTTCTATTATCACATTCATCTAAATAACAACACATTCACCTTTCTGAAACATAAAAATGTAAAAATTACTCCAAACACACAAATTTGATTAGTTGAACTATGACATGGATCCCACCCGATGTGCAAAACAATTGTGCATAAAAAATGTGTCAAGGTGAATGAAATTGCAATAAAGTCAAACAACATAATGGTCAAACAAAACACTCAATATCATATATAGAAAGCCAAACAAGCCTACAATTAAACGAAATTAAAGTATGTTAGAAACCAAGTTATGTATATTTTCCCTAGATGTTTGATTTGATGTGTGCTTATTCACATTTTTAATAGCATAACACTTGGTTGTAAAATGAGAGTAATGACTTTAAAATGGCTAAGGCATGAATATCTATGATAGAGGTGAAATAATGGATGTATGGACAATTTTGAAAGAGGAAGATTAAAGATGGAAAATGATTTGGTCCTCTCACCTCATGGAATAGTGATAAGTGGTACCATGAGGTGAGTTGAGAGGGAGAAGGTACTTTGGAGTGTGAAAATAGATCTCTATCATAAAAGAAATATTTTTCTTCACACTCCAAAGGAGATGATATGAGGGGAATAAATGAATTAAAAAAAAAATTGAGTGTACTTTGAGGGGAGAAGACCTATCTGACATGGTACTAAGTCCATGTCACATGTCCAAGGGCTTATGTGCATGATTTGATGGGGGGGTTGACCTCACTTAAAATCAAGGATTCATTGTGTGAAAATGATTAAGGGATAGATTAAGATTATACTAGGGAAGCTAATAAAAAATATGGAGGATGGAACTTGTCAGGGAGATATTTAATTTATGGGAGTGAAGAGCTAAGGTAGGACTGTCATGGAAAAATAATAAAATTTTATTAGCCAATAGGCTATTTTGTTTGAAGTTTCTATTGGGATTTTTGTTAGCTCAGCCGTGAATTGGATTTTCTAGCACTAGAGATGTCCTAGACAACAAGACTTGACTAGAATTTTTTGTGGCGATGTGGATCTTGGTAATCACGTGGGTTGGTGGTGGTGGAGTTGGTGTCCTCAATACATGAAAGCTAAATCATAAGTGTTTTCTCATGGGAATGTTCATTAATTATGTCATTGTTGTACAATGGGGGTGGATGAAGTAAATGCAATATTGAGTGTTGCAGTGTGGGAAAGTATACTTTGTTTAAGTTGTATTGTCAAAACAACCATTGTGGTGTTGGTTTCATAGCAAACTATTTTAAAAATCATCGCCTTTGGCTGGTTTGATAGCAAACTATTCCAAAATCGACGTGAACTAATTTTTTCTCCATAATCTATAAGTCATTTTACATGGGTATTTTGCATAGATGATTAATTTATTGTTCATGTTTTTTGTTATATGTTTCTATCTTTGGCGTTATACCCATTTTGGAGATTTGAAAGATATTATTGTTTTGTATGTATAGAGAAATTGGAGTTAAATCTTCTCTCTCATCAAAAAATATGGTTAGGGTTAGTAATTTTTTTGTCATCCGTTTGTTATTTTAGTTATCTCTGTGCATGTTTATGGTAAGTCGTTTTGCATGGTTATTTTGCATAGATGATTAATTTATTGTTCATGTCTTCTTGTTATGTGTTTCTATCTTTGGCGTTATACCCATTTTGGATATTTGAAAGAAATTATCGCTTTGTATGGATGAAGAAATTGCAATTAAATATTCTTTCTTTCATCAAAAAATATGGTTAGGGTTAGTAATTTTTTTGTTGTTGGTTTATTGTTTTAGTTATCTCTATGCATTTTTGGTATTATACCCATTAACATGGGAGCAATTGAAGATTAACATAGGAGAAATTGTTTTTTTTCCCTTTGTTTATTATTTTAGTTATCTGTGTGAATATTTCATTTATTGTTTGTAGTTATCTGTGTGTATCTTGGGATTGCACCCATTACCATAGGAGAAATTGTAGTTAAATCTTCTTTCCTTCCTTAAAAAATATGGTTAGGGTTAGTAATTTTATTTCCCTCCATTTGTTATTTTAGTTATCTTTATGCATCTTTGTCATTACACCGATTAACATAGGAGTGATTATATATATATATATATATGCAAAGGGTTAATATGAAAGCATAAACATATTGGAGATAAAATTAGTTTGGTAGTTGTTCAGTGTTATTCTAATAGCTCTTTTACAATTTCTCTATTTTTCTATAATATTTAGTTTGAGGTGATGTAGCTAGAATTTTGAATGAAGTTTGTGGCATTATCCTGATTTTTACATGGGTGTTTTGCATAGATGATTAATTTATTGATAATGGCTTCTTGTTATATGTTTCTATCTTTGGTGTTATACCCATTTTGGAGACTTGAAAGAGATTATCGCTCTTTATGGGTGGAGAAAGTGTAGTAAATCTTCTTTCTTTCGTAAAAAAAATATGGTTAGGGTTATTCTAATAGCTCTTTTACAATATCTCTATTTGTCTATAATAATTAGTGTGAGGTGATTTAGCTTGAATTTTTAATGAAGTGTGTGGGGTTATACTCATTTTTTATAGATTATTGCTACCTATTGGGTTTAGGAGTTATGTTTAATGTGGCTTTGTGTTCATCTTTGTTGTATGAATATGTTTCATGATATTCTTTTTTCCTCGTGTGTTTGAAGCTTCCCATAACAAACTGTTCTTGATTATATTCTTTTTTCTAGTTTCATAGATGATTAATTTATTGTTAATGTCTTCTTCTTATACGTTTGTATGTTTGGCATTATACCCATTTTGGAGACTTGAAAGAGATTATAACTCTTTATGGGTGGAGAAATTGCAGTTAAATCTTCTTTTTCCCTATCAAAAAAATATGGTTACAATTAGTAATTTTTTTGGCCCTCATTTATTGATTGTAGATATCTTTGTGCATCTTTTGCATTATACCTATTACCATAGGATAAATTGTAGTTAAATCTTCTTTCTTCTCATAAAAAATATGGTTAGGGTTAGTAATTTTATCATCCTTGGTTTATTGTTTTAGTTATCTCTATGCATCTTTGGTATTATACCCATTAACATAGGAGCAATTGCAGATCAACATAGGAGTAATTACACACACACACACATATACATATATATATGCAGAGGGTTAGTGTGAAAGCATATGCATATTGGAGATAAAATTAGTTTAGTGGCTATTAAGTGTTATTCTAATAGCTCTTTTACAATTTCTCTATTTGTCTATAATATTTAGTGCCAGGTAATAGGTTCAATTTTCAATTAAGTGCGTGGGGTTGCACTCATTTTGCACAGATTATTGCTACCTATTGGCTTTAAAAGTTCTATTTAATGTGGCTTTCCATTCATCTGTCTTGTATCAATATGTTTCATGATATTCTTTTTTCCAAGGTATGTCTTTGAATATCCCCATGAAAATCTATTCTTCATGGGATTCATTTTCCTGCTTCCCCATAAAAAACTATTGATTGTCATAGTTTTCCCCTTCTATTCTCCATATTTTATTCATGATATTTTCTTTAGGTTATGACAACAATTATATGATGCAATAATCTATGCAAAATCTGGAGAACGCCATAGGCTTAATTGTGGATTTGAGCTACATTGATTGGCATTAAATATTATAGGCAAACCATTTATGCAAAATACCCATGTAAAATGACTTGTAGTAGGGTATGTGTAGGATCATCATGGAAAAAACAAGCCCTTAAGTGGCAAAAAATTCAGAAAAATCAAAGTTAGGCAAATTGACATAAAATTTTGAATAAGTAATCTATATTATTTCAAAAATATGTAACAATAGAATCTATAGAAAATTGAATGTAGTTTCTAAACTAATAGGTTTATTTATTTATTTTTAAATCTATTTGGTGAAAATTTGAAATTTCAATGCAGTAGTACTTAAATTTTAGGGAAAAAATAAGAAGTAGGTGTCTGTCTGACCAACCTAACCACAATAAAATGATAATATTTTTTCATAATATTTTAGATATAAGTATAGGACTCATGTCCGGATGTGATGCATATTTTTTTGTAATTTTTTTCCAAGTAATTTTTTTTTTACAACATTTAAAAAATATAAAAAATTGTATGTCTAACCACCTTAACTTGGTCAAAAATTCATGAAATTTAATTCTTTTTATTTAATCCTATAGTATGCAAAGCATAGAATGTTACACATGTTTTGGATTAAAAAGTGTGATATTGTTTGAAAGCTATAGCTTTTTTTCAATCATCCTATCAATCAGGACTTTAGTCGTAATTTGAATAGAAAATGAATAATAATTATTTATTAAATTCAAAGTAAAGCATAATTTATATTGGTGGAAAGTTGATAATATCCTTTAAAAACCCTTTTCGTTTCATCAATTTTGGGTTAAAAAAAAGTCATTATCCACATACCCTATGTACGCCTCGTCGTGCGAACCCCAAAGGACAATTAAACAATAATTACAGCACAATTTTTTTAAAATTAACATAACATACATGTAATACACATTAAGACATGACATGAATTTCATTTAAGTAGACTCATTAGCACATACATCCCTTGGGGTACACGAGGAGTCATTACGAGACTAAGATCCACACAACGACAATAAAGAATAAAATCCAAAGATATAATCCATAACAAATTAAACATTAACAAATATAACACATACATGAAAATCAATGATAAGAAACCATCTGAGTACATAAATACAACATATACATGATTAACTTAACACAATGAATAACAACTGCCATGGCCAATAATCACACCGAGTTTAACATTACATTATAGTATAATGTTCTAGAGATACAATGATACAAAAGTGTTTCCAACCATGAATGGAAACCATACATAAGATAACATGATACAAATAAATAGATGAATACAAAGTATCATAACTGGCTCGAAGACAAATACAACTCTGGTGTTGCTGCAACCACACCAATCCACACCTCTCAATCCTCGACTGGGGACCCAAAGGGGGGCTTAGCATGTTCCACCCGACCATGTGGGTCTGAAGACCCACCCCCCATGCTAAAAGGGTTGACAAGAAAGAGTCCTCAACCAAGAACATTCAAATAGGGAACCACAAGACTCAACATCATACAAAAGTATCATAAAACTCAAGATTACAATGACAAAATCAACAACATCCAAGTGACAACATAATAACTTAAAGTGATAGATCCCATCACATAAATCAAAGCAATGACCAATAATCAAGTAACCAAAGGATGATCATGAAACACTTCCAAATCAAACTGAATTAATAAACATAATACAATTCCAAATTGCAACTAAACAATGCAATAACATCATATCACAGTACCATAAGAGTACAAGGTCATAAGTCAAATATCAATGAGATCATACAAAACCACAAAGTACACCAAAGATGTATCAAGGCAATACTCCATAAATCAATATAAGTCCATTCAACCATAATCTAAATCAACTCCCATAACATACTTCCAGAGGAACACAATAAAGTAAAACACATGGGAAACTAGGGGAGAGTGTCATCGCATAGTCCTACATGGGCTATCCTGTTCTCTTCCTCCCAACTGGAGGCGCTGGTCCCATCTATGGCTATCATGTGCCCTTCCTCCCAACTGGAGGCGCTGGTCCATAGGGTGACTCATGTGGAGCCGTAGACCTCTCGTGAAGACGAGATCACGACCTTGCCAACCACGACCTTCTCAGCCTTCCATTAGTCTGCGGAAGCACTAATGAAGATGAGGCATCCATTTTAAAATCTTGTAATGATATTACTACCCAACCCTCCTAAGTTAATTATTAGGTTTTCACTTGATTACTGCTAACTCATTGGGTTATCACTGTGCCCCTTCCCTTAAGCGGGTAGGCCCCCCATGAGACCACTCTCTAGGACCCAACAACGTAAAACTAAGAGCCAGGGGTTGTGACATAACAGGAATGTTAGATCCTGGCAGGAGAGCATCACGAGGCGTTGCCATCTATAGATACATAACCAGGAGTCTCAACAGTTCTGTTGAGTCAGAGCCAGGCAGCATGCATCAGGGGCACATGAGGTGCATCAGTTATCAGTCATCTCCAAGGCCTCTGGGAGCCAAAGAATGAGAGCCCACAGATGAGAGTTAAAGGTAAGGCAACAGGTTTCCCTATTGGTTCCAACACAAGGGATAAGATTTCTCAGATGTGGGTGTCAAAGATCCGCTAAAGGGAGGTTCATCAAGTTCCGTCACAAGATCAACAGTAGTTGATATCAAATGGGAGCATGAAAGAAAGTCAGCCTTTAGTTCAATGAAGTCACTTAATAAGGCAGGAAGCCACCAACATGGGCGTTTCCATGGGACTCCCGGAGTTTCCCTCCTCACAAGATACCCATATAGTTGGTAAACAAATGACCTTTGACAAAATCAACAAACATGACAACAAGATTTCCCTCACCTCTAGAAGCCCAAAAATAAATCAAATACTCAAGGACTCATCAACAAGGGTAGACAAAACAGTAAGAGTTTCCAATCAGCTAACAACACAAATTTAAGAAATAGAAATCCTCTCAAAACCCAGGAGTAGCTCAAGGAGGATTCACCTTTGAGACAACACCATCAAGATTATCCTGTGCTCTTGGCAGCTGAGGCGCAAATTGAGACATTGTCAAACAAAACCACAGCTCCCATGAGACACATGATAGCGTGGCCAAGGAGTTCAGTGGGAGACAATGTTTGTTGACAAGTCAGTTAGCAGGCCAGGAACAAATGACACACAACACCCCATAGGATTGCTCCAGTTAGCTGGGCAGTTCATGATGGCCATCTGGGTATTCTAAAAGACTTATCCATAAAGAGAACTTACAAATCAACCATTAAATGAATATAAAGGAAGTCAATTTTCAAAAGATTAAAAATCCCATTTCACCAATAAACTATCCAATTCGAGAATATCCTAATCAATCTCTAACCCTGCCCACACATTTAAATTTCCCCTTTCAATTATCAACAATTGAAAACTACTTAATAGTTGGGTATTTAACTCATTATCATTTCATAACTACTTATGTTCAAAACATTATTACCACTCTCCTTTCATCATACTGACTTAACACTCACTTCCAATATTTAAATTAATTGTGAAAACCACTTAAGATCAATTGTTTATACTTTAAAAATGACAATAATAACAATACTCTAAATACTTAAACTACATATTAGAACTTACCACTTTAAAATCTTAAATCTATCTAAATAAATTTACACACATAAATCCCCTTTAAAACCACTACATATTTATATATTTTAATTCTTTTGAGGAGGGAATGTAAAAAGAAAAATAGATATGTTCTAAGAATCCAACAAGTCTACAAGACTTAACTTCATAAAAAGATAACTTATTCGATTCTATGATAAATTCTACTTCCACCCTATACACATAAGAATTAAACAATCAATGCTGATATATGTTCACAATCTGCCTTTTCACTATATTATCCTATCAAGTTTATAATTTAATAAATCAATAACAAAAAGACACAGATTTCTTTCTATATTATTATTATTTCCATTTTAAACAGATTCTGTTTTATTTTACCCAAAAAAAGAAACAGAATGTTTTGTTTTGAAAAAATTAAATAATCAGTGGAATTTGAATAAATAAGTTAATAAATATATATATACAAATATAAATATATATATATTTATATATATATACTTATATACATATATATATATATATATAAGTAAATTTGCACAATAAATATAATTAAAAATTCACGTTTTACAAAGTAACACATGTACAAATTCGAATGGGCATTTTAACCCATACAAAGGCACGAGAATAAACGCCCGGCCGTGGACAGTCTACGGACTGCTCACGGCAGTCCTTCAGACTGCCGTGGATAGTCCGCAGACTGTCACATGGTACCGGCTGGTGGGGTGGAGGGTACGATCGAGGCCAAACCCCCACACAGCCATAATATATAATATCAACACTTAAATCTATGAACAGTGCCGACGGGGAATAAAATAACGAGTTTCAATAAATTTTAATTTTCATTCAATATTTTAACATATATATAAATATATGTGTATATATATATTTTTATATATATATCTCATATATATATATATACATATATACAGGAATCTGAACATTTCGAAATCAGGGAAAAATAATCACTGTTCTCTAAACAGGAGAAATATTTTGTAACATACATGCATATAAAAAAAATATCATAATCCCAGAAATTCATTGGAAAGAAATTGTTCTTTAACATATATATATATATTAAAGACGAAACAACAGAAATACTGCTCATTTCCAGATTTCAAGCAAAACCCCCTTTCAATAAACAACAGCCCAGAACCCCACAGAAATTCTATTTTGACAAATAACAATCCCAATCCCTGGTTAAATTTTCATTGATTAAATAATAACCCCAAAAGATTTTCTTTCACAAATATTTGATTTCCAACCCCAGATGAAAATTTCATACACAGAAAACAATTTCTATTTTATTTGATGCTACAGGGAATAAATAATTAAAATGAAAAGAACCTGGCGTCCTGCATTTGAAGAAGATTTGTAGAAGCTTAATTCCTCTCACAGAACCAATTCCTCACTGCCGATTGTTCCCAGCAACAGATCCCCCAAATTCTCCTTCAAATCCAACCTTCTTCTTTTATGATTTTTCCAGAAAACAGAACAAGAATACAGTGTTGAAAATAATTTTTCTCCAAAATTCCAACAACTCCCCTCAAACAAAGAAAACCCCTTATTAAGGAGTCACGAGCACCTGAGACATACCGGGAGTTTCCTCTTCCGTGGATACTTAGGGTCCGTCTCAGGAAATGGAATTAAGAATAATTGGTAATCCTTTAATTTCAGCACTTGTTTGCCTTTTCATGCGTTTTGATTAAATTAGTAGAAATTTAAATCCACAAAATTGAACTTTTATTTGTATATATATTCATTATCTCTAGAATACATTATTAATTAATTACTTCCACATTTAAATAATTAAAATCAACCATTTGCAAGATTCAAAATAAATGTAATATTTTTACCACTACTAATATTTATCTATTGCTTTATTTATTTATTTTTCATATTCTCCAGTTCTCTTCGACTTCCAAATGCTCTATAGGTGTAGTTCAGAACATGGCTTAAAACCTTGGGCTTCTATCTCCTTATCAAACTAAATTTCTTATTGTAATAATTATCTTTTCAAGTTATTTTGTTCATAATTATTATTAAATTCGACAATTTAAATCAGATTTATCTAATATTAATCACTTTTAGCTTTTAGCAGATTAGTTTAATTTGGGTCATTTTATTCTATAAAATCATTTGATTTAATTTAATTGATTATTATTTAAATTTCAATCATATTTTAAATAACCTTTACCAATCATATGATTTAATTAATTGTTAAACATGGGCTACTGACATATGATGTTTCACACAATCAAATAGCACAAGTCAATGAGCACACTGAGTACTCACACACAGTCCCAGAGCAAGTACGACATGGAGGGCGTACATGCTCCCCCTTGAACTGGGCTTATACAGGTCAGGCTCAATCATAAACATGGTAACACAACAATATCAATGATCATAAGCACATCAACACCATAAATTAAAACATCGATTAAACGTCATCAAGTAAACAACGAAAATTAAACAAACCAAAAATAAGGAAAGGATACCAAAACAAAAGAAATGGTGTGAGTTTGCAGACTAGGTGTGGTCAACCACAGGGACATATGATGGACTAGGTTGAAGAACTTTCTTGTCGACTCCTATGTTCAGCGATCGAACGTTAGATTGTATAAATACTCATGCAATCGACAATCTTGGGGTGGATTGAGACTTAAGTTGCAAGTCTTGAAACAAAGCGTTGTACTGGTAGTATATATATCACAGATACGTCATGGGAGGACTCCCAGCATGGTGGGACGCTCACGGTGAGGTGATGCCACTGCATCCTATCACCAGAGCCACATGGTCAGAGCAGTTTACGGTAGCTCATGAAACAGTTTTCTTCCTGAATTGGTTAGGAAGTAATTGGGTATGGGATGCTGACATAGGCCCTAGTTCATCTGCTGTAATCAGGATGGTTACTGGCGGCGTTTATGGAAGTGTCTGTGGCATGTTACAGTGCATTTACTTATTTTGTCACTGTGTTTTGCAGGGGGCCCATTTCACTTAATGAATCAAGAGCTGCCATGGGACGTTGCACGTGGTACATGATAGTTCAGGTTGCATCTTGGCCTCAGGGATGCTATATTGTAAAAATGAGATAATTATCCACAAAACCTTACATTTTTGTTAAAACTCATAATTTTCGCACAAAGAACTCCACTTTAACCATTATTCAACACCAAAACTCACATCAATTTCAATAAAAGGGTAAAATTTTACACCTTCACAGATTCAAGAAAAAATAATTCATCACTCAAGGACAACAAAATCACAAATTCCATGCACACTTGACATATTCACACACATAAAACACATCACCAAGAAACACATCACACTAAAACTCAAGGGTCCATAGAGCATCCCCGACAAGAAGGATATTGGTGAATTGCACACTACATCGAGGGTCCTATCCTTTCCCATTAGTTTCCACCATCGAGCCCGACGCCTCTAGGAGAGAAATTCAAGTTCAACGTGACAAAGAAAGTGAAACTCAAGACTCACGGGTCTAAGCGCAAGGTTACATAGTGAGCACACATAGTGCCCAGTGTATGAACCTAGGCTCTGATACCATGTTGTAACGCCCCGTCGTACGAACCCCAAAGGACAATTAAACAATAATTACAGCACAATTTTTTTTTTTAAAATTAACATTACATACATGTAATACACATTAAGACATGCCATGAATTTCATTTAAGTAGATTCATTAGCACATACATCCCTTGGGGTACACGAGGAGTCATTACGAGACTGAGATCCACACAACGACAATAAAGAATAAAATCCAAAGATATAATCCATAACAAATTAAACATTAACAAATATAACACATACATGAAAATCAATGATAAGAAACCATCTGAGTACATAAATACAACATATACATGATTAACTTAACACAATGAATAACAACTGCCATGGCCAATAATCACACCGAGTTTAACATTACATTACAGTACAATGTTCTAGAGATACAATGATACAAAAGTGTTTCCAACCATGAATGGAAACCATACATAAGATAACATGATACAAATAAACAGATGAATACAAAGTATCATAACTGGCTCGAAGACAAATACAACTATGGTGTTGCTGCAACCGCACCAATCCACACCTCTCAATCCTCGACTGGGGACCCAATGGGGGGCTTAGCACGTTCCACCTGACCATGTGGGTCTGAAGACCCACCCCCCGTGCTAAAAGGGCTGACAAGAAAGAGTCCTCAACCAAGAACATTCAAACAGGGAACCACAAGACTCAACATCATACAAAAGTATCATAAAACTCAATATTACAATGACAAAATCAACAACATCCAAGAGACAACATAATAACTTAAAGTCATAGATCCCATCACATAAATCAAAGCAATGACCAGTAAACAAGTAACCAAAGGATGATCATGAAACACTTCCAAATCAAACTGAATTAATAAACATAATACAATTCCAAATTGCAACTAAACAATGCAATAACATCATATCACAGTACCATAAGAGTACAAGGTCATAAGTCAAATATCAATGAGATCATACAAAACCACAAAGTACACCAAAGATGTATCAAGGCAATACTCCATAAATCAATATAAGTCCATTCAACCACAATTTATATCAACTCCCATAACGTACTTCCAGAGGAACACAATAAAGTAAAACACATGGGCAACTAGGGGAGAGTGTCATTGCATAGTCCTACATGGGCTATATATCCTTTAAAAACCCTTTTCGTTTCATCAATTTTGGGTAAAAAAAAAGTCATTAGCCACATACCCTACACATACCTGTCATATCGCCACTTTTTGGCCCATCACGATCCTACACATACATTGTAAAGAATTGTTATTCTAACACTTGTTATACAATTTATGTACTTCTCTTCAATATTTATTAACAAAGAACATAGCCTGAACCTTGTATCAATATGTTTCACGATATTCTTTCTTCCCTGATTTACTTGAAGGTTCCTGGAAGAAACTACTTAGGTATGTTTATGTGGGTAGTGGAGCTTTCTAATTACATGGGATGGCAGTGTCTTATATGAATATGTTTCATTATATTCTGTTTCCCTCATCTATTTTAGGTTCCCCACAACAAATTTTTCTTCGGGATATTCTTGTTTTTAGTTCCCCATAACAAACTGTTCATTATCGTAGTTTGCCTCTTCTATTCTCCATAATTGAAAGTTCTATTTAATGTGGGTTTGAGAACATCTGTCACTTTCCTCTAATTCTTAAGTGTTTTCCTTATTGGTCTTTTCCAATTTCACTTTTCCATTCTATCAATATGTTTGATGGTGTTGTTTTTTTCTCAACTATTTGAACTTCCCCATAACAAATTGTTCTTCATGATATTCTTTTTTCTAGTTCCATGTACCAAACTATTCATTATCATACTTTGGTTGGTTTATTCTCCATATTTTAACATTCTATTTAATGTGGATTTTCAAACATCTCTCATGTCCCTCTGATTATCAAGTTTTTTTCTAATAGGTCAGTGAAATGCATGTATAGATATGAGTTTGCAGCATATTCCTACTTACCAAGAATTCTATCACTGTCTACACAAGGTGTACAAACAAATTCTATGTGACAATTAGCTTGTCAATTCAAAATTCAAGCTACATTATTTCCCACTAAATATTATAGATACAACTTAAACAAAGTATACTTTCCCACACTGCAACACTCAATATTACATGTACTTCATCCACCCCCATCGTACAACAATGAAAAAATGAATTAACACCCCTATGATATATATATATATATAGATATATATACAATGTGAACTCTATGTGAAAATGAATGCTTCAAAACATAGACATATACATAAACGTGAAATATCTCTTCTCTCTATACCAAACTATTCATTATCATACTTTTCCTATTCTATTCTCCGTATTTTAATGTTCTATTTAATGTGGGTTTTCAAACATCTCTCATTTTCCTTTCATTCTTAAGTGTTTTTCTAATAGGTTAATGAAATGCATGTATAGATTTGAGTTTACAACATATTCCTGCTTACCAAAAATTCTATCACTATCTAGAGAAGGTGTAACAGAAAATTATGTGTGACAATTAGCTTGTCAATTCAAAATTCAAGCTGCATTACTTCCCACTAAATATTATAGACGAAATAGGGAAATTGCAAAAAACTATTAGAAAAACACTTAAGAATGATAGCTAGCACTGGAGATGCCTCAGCTGGAAAGCTATTTGTTTTAAGTTTCTGTCAAGATTTTTGCTGCCCCATCCATGATTAGATTTTCTAGCATCAGAGATGCCCGCCCAATGGTGGCTTCATTGGGTTTGTTTTTGGCAATGTGGAGCTTGGTAATTATGTGGGTTGGTAGTGGTGGAGTTGGTGTCCTTGATACTTGGAAGTTGAATGGTGAGTGTTTTCTTGCATGAGGGTTGATGCATTCTCTCATTGTTGTGCAGTGAGGTCAGGTGAAGTAAATGCATACGGCCGAAGTAAATGGAATAATGAATGTCGTAGTGTGGGAAAGTATACTTTTATTAATTTGGATTGTTGAAACAACTATTGTGGTGTTTGTTTCATAGCATTTTGTACATGTTATTGCACTCTTCTATTTTCCTTGTTTTTTCCATGATATTCTTTTCCCTTTCATTTGTTAGTTATGTCTACTTCTTAAGTGTTTTCCTAACATCTCTTGCAACTATTTCATAGACTACTTATATTGTACCAATATGTTTCATGGATGTGTTTTTCCCTAATCTGTTTGAACATGCTTATAATAAAGTATTAATTGTTGTGCTTATTTTCTTTGTATGGAACATGTTATATGTCTTATATCAATATGTTTCTTGATATTCACTCTTCCGTATCTGTTTGAAGTTCTCCATAACAAACTCTTCTTCATGATATACTTATTTTCATTTGCCCATAATGGACTCTAGCTCTCCCCAAGTTGTTGGAAAACCCTCAGGCGCTATCCCCATAGGTGTGTTTCTTGCTTCATTTTTTTTGTGGGAAATTATTTTCGGCCTTTGTCAGATGCATGGTTATTTTTTTCATCAATTACACTAAATCTTAGATCTGTGATTTTTTTGTCACACTTTGTAGCATTGTTTGATATGTCTATGGATATATGTATATGTATATGTATATAAGCATATACAATCAAAAAAAATGAAACTCTTTGAGATGGAGGGTGCAACAAGGGAAGGAACAATGCATATGCATATGCAACGACATCATTACACTCTTTGAGAAGGAAAAGATGCACTATACCTTTCATTCGTTGCACTCTCCACCGAAAATGCATTGCATATGCATAGATATATTTACATATATATATGCATGTATGTATATACAAATGAATATGCATATGTACATTCATGTAATTAGATGTATGCTTTGTTTGTTCTTTAATTAAATTTTTCCTATATTATTTTAGTGGCTCTTAAGTGTTATTGTCATTCATGTTATACAATTTCTCTATTTGTCTTCAATATATATATGCATATATGTATCTGTGTATTTTTTTAAGCATCCATTTCCACATATCGTTCACAATCTACACCATCGACTTTGTAAGGATTTGAAGTTAAATCAATTAGAAAGATACCAAGGAACTAATTGTACAAAATTTGTATAACACCAAAGATGAACAAAGTATATATATATGTGTGTGTGTGTGTGTGTGTGTGTGTCTATATATGTATATATATGTATGTATGTATATATATATATATATATATATGCTATATATATACATACATATATATATGTGCATATATATACATATATATGCATATATATATTATGTATTAGAAATCATACTCTAAAATGTCCAAGAAAATATATTGCTTAAGTTGCATTGTCAAAGGAGGCATTGTTGTGTTGGTTTCATAATAGAGTAATCAATGAATTGCTAGCTCTATGTCCTTTTTATAGCAGATTGGAGGGTTTTAAAATTGTTGTGCCCTAGAATCTGTGAGTTGTATACACACACACATACATATCTGTGTGTGTGCGTGTATCTGTGTGTATGTATATATACATGTATGTATGTATGTATGTTTTTTGTAACAATATTTTTATAGTTTCCCTCTTTGTCTATAATATTTAGTGCCAGATAATGTGGCTTCAATTTAGAATTGATAAACCAAGTGTTACGGAGATTGCTTGTGTTGTATGACTATGTTTTATGATATTCTTTCCTCCTGTTTAAAAGTTTGATGAAATGTTGGGTTTCAATCATCTCTCATTTTCCTGTGGTTCTCCAATGTTTTCCTAATAGTTCTTTTACAATTTACCTATTTGTCTATAATATTTAGTGTCAAATAATGCAGCTCCAATTTAAAATATATGTATGTATATGTATGTGTTGTGTATATATATATATAAATATATATATATATATATAAATATATATGGGTAAGTGCATCAAGATGGTTCCCAAAAAGGGGGTTTAAGTGGCCACTTTTTTTTCTGAAATCAGGAAATGCTAACCTTGGACATGAAATTGAGGATAGTTACACTCAAAATTTTGAGATGGAACGAAAATAAGGATCAAAGTGCTCTGAGTCTACTTTCTAAACTACTAATTTCTTTTGAAAATGGTTGATATTAAGGGGTTCAAAAGATGGACTTACAAAAATTGGTATTGTTTTTGTCAGAAAAACATAACATAACAACTCTTGTACGACCCTAGCATGGTGAACTTTTTTGTAGTATTTTTAAAATCACTATAGTCAAAAGTTAGCTAATAGTATCTAGTTGATGCACAATTTTTCTAATAATTTTTCAATGAATATTTGATTTTTTACTAATTTTCAAAGTGGGAACTTCTTGAAAAGTAGAATTTTGTCGTGCTCCCCCTAAATTTTTTTGAAGATAATTGATTTAAAAAAAAAAATTGTAGAATGGAGTCTAGTTTCTAATAATGTAATTTATTTGAAATTTTGATGAATAGTTAATTTATAACGAAAAAAGCACCAAACATTTATTTTTGAAAAAAAAGAGGCATACAAACAAAATAAATTATGGATGAAAGGCTTAACATTGTCAAAACATGAAAAAAATTACATCGTTGGATAGCTAAGAGAGAACCTAACATTAACCATGTGTTCAATTTTATTGAAATTGAACTAGATGCAATCTTGACGGTGAGCACGAACCTGATTATGTGAAAAAATTGTAGAATTTGCAAAAACACATCTCTGGTTGGGTATGTGTAGGATCATGATGGGCCAAAAGTGGCAATATGATGGGAATGTGGCTGATGACTTTTTTTACAAAAAATTGATGAAACGAAAAGGGTTTTTAGAGGAGATTCTCATATTTCCACCAATATAAATTATTCTTTACTTTGAATTTAATAAGTAATTATTATTCATTTTCTATTCGAATTACGACTAAAGTCCTGGTTGATAGGCTGATTGAAAAACATCTATAGCTTTCAAATGATATCAAATTTTTTGAATCCAAAACATGCATCACATTCTATGCTTTGCATAATATAGGATTAAAAAAAAAAAATTGAATTTCATGAAGTTTTGACCAAGTAAGGTGGTAGACATACAATTTTTTTATATTTCTTAAAAGTTGTAATAAAAAAATCATGACTAATTATTTACTCTGAAAAAAATTACAAAAAAATATGCATCACATTAGGACATGATTCCTCTACTTATATATAAAATCTTATAAAAAAATATTATCATTTTATTGTGGTTACCTAGGGTGGTCTGACAGACACCTACTTCTTATTTTTTCCCTAAAATTAAGTACTACTATATTGAAATTTCAAATTTTCACCAAATAGATTTTTTCTATTTTTAAACAAACCTAGTAGTTTAGAAACTACATTCAATTTGCTACAGATTCTATTCTTAAATATTTTTAAAATAATATAGATAACGTATTCAAATTTTTACGTCAAGTTGCCTAACTCTATTTTTTTTGAATTTTTTGCCACTTAAGGGCCTATTTTTTCCATGATGATCCTACACATACTCGGTCATTGGGAATACCCTTCAAGACTTTGGGTTAGTATTCCAAGGAAAATACCAATGCTAAGGCTTAGGGATTCCCAAATAAAAATATAACACGAGCGCGTTATAACATGCTCACATTATGTCTTTGTTATGAAATTTTTTTGCTTATCTGGGATACATGTCAAGTGAGACATAACACGCACGTGTTATAATGCACTCATGTTATGTATTACTTAATGTTAAATGCCACTCTATTGAATGTTTGTTGATATATTTGTATGTACATGTATGCTAGTGTGTCATGTATGTATGTATGTATGTATGTATGTATATATGCTTCTATGTACATATGTATGTATGTATGCCTATATATATCAGTGCATGTATATTGTATGGATGTAGGATTGTGTGTACAAATTTATTATTCTTGTATGTATTTATGTATGTCTTAAGAGGGAGGGAGAATTTAAGAGAGACAGAGAGAAAACTGTCTAGGTAGGGTGGGATGGGTAGAGGGAGGGAGAGGGAGTGGAAGTGAGAGTT